>SZWC01002320.1:96608-108368 GCA_023375785.1 Penium margaritaceum | reverse complement strand
TGGTGGTGGTGTACTACGTGGTGGTGGTGGAGGAGGTGTTGCTATTGCTGGTGGTGGTGGTGTAGTGGGTGGTGGTGGTGGTGGTGGAGGGGGTGCTGTTTGTGGTGGAGGTGGTCCTACGGGTGGTGGTGCTGTAGCACGGGCTGCTGGTGCTGTAGCACGGGCTGCTGGTGCTGCCGGTGGTGGCGGTGGAGCACATGGTGCACGTTTTGGAGGTGGTGGGGGTGGAGCACGTGGTGCGGGTGGTGTTGGTGCAGGCGGAGGTGGTGCTGCTGATGCTGCGGGCGGAGGTGGTGCTCATGTTGCGGGCGGAGGTGTTGCTGATGTTGCGGGCGGAGGTGGTGCTGCTGATGTTGCGGGCGCAAGTGGTGCTCATGTTGCGGGCGGAGGTGGTGCTGATGTTGCGGGCGGAAATGGTGCTGATGTTGCGAGCGGAGGTGGTGCTGTTGCACCAGCACCACCTCCTGCTGCTACTACTGCTACAGCAGGAGGTGGTGCAGCCGGTGTTGGTGGTGGTGCACGTCCACGTCCCGCCGCTGGAGGCATCCCTGGTGTCTAACGTGTGCTAGAGGAGGGGTTGGGAGTACACATGGGGCGGGGGCGGGCTGGGTTAAGTGCAGGTGCTTCCCTTGCCCAGGCTACCATGCGTCTAACCTATTGCCTCGAGCAAATGCAAGGCACAAACAACCATGTGTGGCTTAAGCGTGCAGGTGAAATTGTCACAGGGCTACAGATTGCGCCTGGCATAAAGGCTCAAATCATGCAACGTCTTGTTACTACCCCACGCATGGCGGAGTTCTTTGTGAAGCCCGACACTAAGGTGCAGAAATCGTGGTGTGGGTGAGGTAAGGGTTTTGTCCCATTAAGCTATTTCCTGTTTGTTCTTCGTTAAATGTGCTGTTACAGCAGACACTTTGATATGTCATTACTAACTTTGGCAGGCTTGCCTTCATGTGCAGGTGTATGGAGCTACATGTGCATGAAGAGGGTTATGTGCTGGCCTTCATGTTAGGGTTTTTGCTATGTTTTGTAGGTTTCATAGTGCGTGACTTCACTTACTATGCCTCTTACCGTGCTGCACAGCAAAGAGTGGCAAGTAGGAGAGCATACAGTAGGGGTTACTATGCAGGTAGGAGGTATGCTGAGGAGAATTTCCTTCCTCCTACATCTTGGTAAATTGATTTGTGAATGACTGCAATGACCATTCGCTTGTTATTGTTTACCTTACTCTGCCTTGTCCACGAATGCAAACGGAATAGGATGAGAGCATGACATGAAGCAATGGAAAAGGAAACGTAATGAACAATGGAATAGTTCATCATTGTGTGTTCAATGTCACAGGCCCTAGAGCAATACATGAAGCTAGCCACGTGCAGCTCTATCTGTCGCATAAGCAAGGAACAAGGTACGTGCTAGGCGGTCCCTGAATGCCCTAGTCTCAGGGGGGGCATCTACATCATCATGCTCATCGTTGTCTGCTTGCATTGCACGTGCTTCCTCCATGTTCAGACGGAAGTCTCTATTGTACTCTACGTACGCATTGTTCCAAGAAATGAACACATTGTGTAACACACAACATGGAATGACAATGTCTCGCTGCGCCTCCAAGGAGAAACCCTCCATGTTTCTGAGTTTCGCAAATTTTTCCTTCAGCTGACCAATGACGCGCTCCACAGTCATTCGCAAAGAGAAATGACGTAAGTTGAACAACTCTTGCGCTGTTTGTGGCTCTTGAGCCTCTGCCTGCGCTCCCTCCTCGCGCAGGTGGTACCGCACACCACGATATGGCAACAGGATTTGGTTTCTCAAAGGGTAACTTGCATCACCAAGGTAGTACTTGCCCTCTGGCACTTGAAACCCATGGAAGCATGCATCTCGGTACACCAAAGCGTGGTGTGCACTACCTTCCCAACCTGCATGGACCCATGCCACTGTCTCATCAAAGTTAACAACGATGAACACATTTTGGGTTTTTAAACCCTTGCAGTTCCAATAAGGCCCCTGCCTATCCATGGGAACCCAAGCACGAATATGGGTTCCGTCTACGGCTCCCACGCAGTCTTTGAACCACGGCATGAACCTCGTAGAAGATGCAATTTTGGCAGGCACATGCTGCCCGTCTGGCAAGCATATGACCGTTGACGCAATCTCCAGCACCCGCCTCATGACCCTCCCAAAGTGCCGGCCAACAGTTTCCTTCGAATGCTGGAACATCTCCACGCGGCGCCGCTGCCCTTTGCTCGCCACCATGTGGGCAAGGAACATGGCGACTGACTCCTACATGATAATGATGTGTCGCGTGATGTGTCGCGTCCCTGTGAGGCCAGCTTTGGACAGTAAGCGAACCAATGTGTCGAACCACCAAGGATCAATGCCCAGGACCTCGTACACCCTTAGAGAGTTTGCCTGATGACTCAGTAACTCTCCTACGTAATCTACACCACGTAGAGGTCACATATGGCTGCTTGAGGAAAGGGAGCGCAGCGTAGATGCATAATAGGGTTGCAAAAACCAAGATGTGCTCCATGAGAACCTCCATTTCCGCGTCACCCTCCATTGCACCTTCTCAAGGAGGAATATCCATGGCGGATGAGCCGACTCTCTAGCGCAAAGGCCTGGTGCGCAGCTGGCTGTGGCGCACACTGTGGCCTAGTCGCGTGGCTAGGGTTTCAAGGAGGTCCCCTTGTAGGGGCGGTCACTCGCTATGTGCGAGCAGCCACGCGATGCAACCGTGGAGAGCAGTCGCGAATGCTCTCCACGGTTGGCCTGGCGGATATCGAGGTAACTCGCGACGAGTTTGAATTTTTTTGGCGAATGTTGCCCTCCGAGGCTGCGAATCTTCCTCGCGACGGTTTTTACCCGTCGCGAAAACGGTAACCAGCCGCGCCGAACGAGGATAGTGCAGCCGGTTTCGGAACGCACGTTTCCACGGCTGCGGGATGTCTTGTGTTGTGTTGTCTTTGCGAGAGGTAGCTCGGCAAAAGCGAATCGCGGAATGGAATAAAACACGGAGGAGAGCCATCATTCTCGACGTCAAAGGACAATGATTGAACCTGCAGATTACCCTTGAATGATTCAGGCGCAGTTTTGGACTGCTCGTGAGACACGGGTCGTGTGGCTGCACGGAGCACCTGACGGTTGGGCATTGAATAAACAACGTCATTGAACAGAACTACCTTCTTCCCCGAAGAGGGAAGGGACATGAAAAAGCTGGCGACCAAACATTGGACTAAGCCTACTCAGCAATCTTCACAACCAGGCGTCGAACATCATCGCTTTTCCAAACGTTCGTCAGAGGCGCGCTGGACTTAATCATACAAGAGCGGCTTTGCCGATTTCCATGGCCGACTAGGGAAAAGTGGCCATCCACCGTTGACTCGCAGTTTGTTGTGCAATCATGTGGTCTATTTCGAGTTCGCATATATGTTTTGCAAGTGCGACATGCTACTATACTCCGCATTTGTTGAAAAGGAACATTCCAGGCCCTGCGGTAGCAAAGCTTAGGAGGAGCAAAACGTTAGCAAAAACCAACAACGCCTGAATCTTACGAAGGGGGGGGGTTGGAAACGTTTTTTTGTTGCGAAGTTTTTGCCGTAGCATCCGGGTATGAAACTAAAATGCATGAAGTCAACATCTTGATGCGAAGTAAGAGATTTTGGCTAGTAGATTGCAATGCGCTACAAATAAGGTATGGGGGCTTTATTTGGACAGTCCTACAAACGAAAAAAAAAGAGCAACAATGTTTAAAAAACTGATCACTTTATTCAAAGAACTCATCCGAAGGCACAAAAGAAGTTTCCTACAGAACCGAATGATTCGAGGAAGGGATGTTAGTGCACTCAAATAACTTACCTTACCAGCTGAAATGCTCCAAAGAGCTAAACAACAAGGATATCCCAACAAGCTCAACATAAAATGTCACAAACCCGCAAGCTGGATAATGAATCTGTGTTTTAAATGTAAAAAATAATGAGCAAAGTATCTTGCAATTGGCAATGCTCGTTAAAAAAATGGTTCACAAATTGTGCATATCAAGGAGGGGCATGAGACTCTCCTCGTCGATCACTCTAGTGTATGCATGAAAATCCCTCTTCTCTTCTCACATTTGAAAAAAAAACCTCAAATTTACTCTTGACATGTGAACCCCTCTTTTTTATGTAGCCCCTATATAAACCTTATATGTAATCACACTCGAAGTTCTGATATCCTTTCTTTATGAACATTACTTCTCAATGATCCTTTTCAATTAGGTTCATGAGAGGTGTAACAGTTGTATCTCTAGCTCTTACACTTAGAATGTCGTTGGAGTTTTCAAAATTGCATTCAAAGCTTACTCGAGGGGTTTTCTCCTTTGCATCATTTTAAGGGCAATTGTCATCAGCCAACTCTGGAAAGAGACTTGAATAATTCAAGTCTCCGAAGGCCCATTTCCATTTTTACCTTACCCCCTTGTTCTCAATCCCAAACAAAGGAGGATATAACCCCAAACTCATCATTTTGCACGAGTTTCACTATTTTGAAACTCACATTTCGTGCTAAACAAAATCGAGTTTCATTTTTGATGTACCCATGCAACATCGTCGCATTCGAGACACGATCCGTGATTCTAGGCGACTTATCTTGTACGCTCCTCGCTCTCACCTTCACTACCCCTATCCCTCGTCCTTGCTTGCTCGCTTGGTAGGAGGGTCAATACACACGAGGGCACTAGGCCACGAAGCCTTAGCCCTGAAGCCCTTCCCTTACACGCTAATCAAGCTCAGGCCGGGATCGGCAGCTAGCATCTGGCCAACTAAAAGACGCCAACTCAATCGGTCGGCCGCCGGCCGTCAAGCCAAGTGGCAGCAAACTGGCTAGCGACCAACAAATTGTCGTCCATTGGCAAGCCCTCGCTAACACAACAGGTGGTACCAAACTAGCCCTTGCTTGAACAAGGAGAGAGGGTCAAACCGGCCCTCTCGCTACATTTCTCCCCACTTATTTTGAACCAGATGAAATCATGAACAACAAGCAAGATTGTCACATAGTGATTCATCAACATTGTCATAGAAAATTAATAATTAGAATTACTAGTTAAAAATAAAAACGTGCATGGCACTTGGACCTTGTTGAGATTTGTAGTGGGTGTGTAGCAAGGACTAGGTTCCTTCCTTGTACAGGATCTTTTCTCGTGCAACAAGCTAGTACACAGATCAACAGATGAACTTTGGAAACTCAATGTGACAACAGAAGAAATCTTGCTTGATTCCAAAGTACAAGTTTGGTGCATGAAATGTAGAGCCTAACAAAGGCTACACATGAGCTCCACCACTACTCCTGGCCCACACAAGGGGCAACGCCTTGCTAGGCCGTTAAGGCCGTCGACGCAAGGGGTCTTAATCTAGCACCGTCTTCCAGGTAGACTGGCGCCCAGGTAGTCAGGGCTTCCTCCTTCCCAGGCTGGCAGAGCTCTGCCATGCTTACAGGGGTCTCCAAGGCAGACTCCACCAGAACCTTGGTCTTAGGCACTTCCAGATGCTAAGTGCTACAAGGTCGTGACATGAAAGATGAGTCCTACTGAGATACTCAGATGTGCCAAGGCCGCCGTCTTTTATAATTGCGGCCCTAGCAAGTTGATTGCCTTGCTTGCTTGGAGAAGCTTCCTCAGATGCACGGTGAAGTTTCACCGTGATCGTGGTTCTTGAATCCTGGAGCTCCTCACGGATCGGTGAGAGCCGTAAATCTCCGTAACCGTAATACTCGCATTCAGGCTTGCCACGTAGCCTGTCTAGGTGGCGAGCAGAGAAGCACATTCAGTCGTGGCCACGGGCTGCTTGTGTAGACGGTCCCCACTAGTAGCTCTCACACCGCCTCATGCCATAAGCCCAGTCAGGTCTGACTCTACCTAACCGAAATGATTTCTCGTGCTGCACAACTGCTGGTCCCTGCCTTCCAGGATGCATGCGCAAGAGCTTGCGCATAGAGGCATGCGCAGTAGCTTGTGCATGCTACATATTGTTTTACAATCCAAGCCCTTTAGGCGTGGTTGCCAGAATTAGACTGGCTAGTACAGTGAAAACTGTCCATGGTTCTACTCCCAGCAGCCACCGAGAAAATTCTCACTCCGCGTATCTTTATCCAATTACAAAACCGACTACGCCATATCGGAGCATGAAACCAGCGCAGTCATCGCACCCACTAACAGACTTAACTAGTAGCTTGTCGGATCAAACAGCAATCAGCCTCCCCCCTTTACGCTTGAGCGTTCGTGCAACAACCATGTTTGGCTTCCCCAACCTTATATGATCACAATGCATGAATGCCACCGTACAATGATATGATTAAGGTTTTTCTTGTTTAGGTGGTGCGTCTTAAAATGCATCAATGTATGCGAGGTGCGAGCTTGCTCCAATACTCCTTGACCACCCTTGTGGGCAACCAAGATTTGGACTCCCATGAGTTTTGTTTAGGTCCACACTTGTCCTGTCAAACTAGGTCTTCTCTAGCAACCCACGACTGGAGTGCACGCTCTTGGTGGTAGAGAAAAAAAAGAACTTTGAATTAGCCTTTGGCGATTAAACTACCACAAGTCGTTGTATGCTTCCCTCTTTAGTGTATGGAGCCAACATTCTCATGTGAAAACGACATGTATCTTCATACTTTAGAAAAGTAATAACTGGTATGCTACTTACCCAATGTCTGGAAGGATGGAAAATGGCCAAATCTTCCTCATTAAAGTTTTAGCTACCATCGCGACCTTACCTAAACATTCTTAGTTCCAAGAAGCACTTTGTCACGATATCAAACAACACCTCACACCGATGTTCTTACCATATATCTTCTTTCATTGTTGAGCAACTTGAACGTGATTATTTGCCTCCTGAAACAAGGAGTCTTTAGTTTCAGCAAAGGCTTACACTGAAAGAACCTCTCCTCTTGTACTCCCACTCTTCATCAGAAAAGAGGGCATCAGTGGATGTCGACCACTGTTGAAGCCAAATGTTGTGAACTATATACATTATCTCATTGTATTATTCATCGCAAACTACGTCGGTAGGAGGAATTCATTTAAGACATTCATGGCAGGGTCCACGTACTTAGAGAGTATTTGTATTAGGTTACGGTTCATGTGCTCCGTTTGTCTCTCAGTTTGAGGGTAAAATGTTGTCGACATATGCAACTCACCACCGGAGTAACTGTGCATCTTTTGTCAGAAATAATTCACACATTTTCTATCTTCTTGAGCAAAAATGCATAATGGTAAGTCGTGGTACATTACAGCACCCTTCAAGAAGAGACAAGAAGTCTTCTCTAAGTTTATATTAATGGTTATATGAATGAATGGTGTCATCTTTGTCAAAAGACCCACAACCACAAGAGTTCCATGGTGGCCATAGGCCGTGTCCGGAAGACTAGTAATGAAACTCATGCTGACGCACTCTCGAGGAGTCATCGGAATGGTGAGCTCTTGGAGGATGCTAGTAGGGTTCGTATCACGAGGCTTACTCCAAAGACATGGGTGGCATGTCATGCAATACTTACCGACATTGACACTCCATTCAAGCCACCAATAGTGATCTGAGAGTGTGTGTCCGGTCTTTTGAGGTCCCACATGACTGACGACTTGCGTGTTGTGGAACTAGGAGATCATTTTTTCTTCAAGGTCCCTCGAGTCTAGCGCAACAACATGTTCTCAATGTGTAAATAATCCTACAACCTGCACTATTCCATACTTGTGCACATGTTGAGAGTCTTAAAAGTAGCATCCACAGAGCATTGTAATCAGATTGTGTTGAAAAATGGTTGTAGTGGATTATCCCTTAAGGTGGTTGGCACAAACATATAGAGGGCGATGGTGTTTGCACGTTTGATGTCCCAATGACCATTAAAGACCCACCAACCTCGATAGTTGCATTAGTTTCCACAGACTATGGGATTAGTGGATCGCCCACATTGATGAATCCTTATCAATGTTTCCATGTGAGCAAAAATTGGCTTCAGTATTCACTACAACGCGCCTATCATCTTCACAAATTTGGTTGCATTCAGGGCTATGGTCTATGATGATTGTCATACCCCCTTCATCACCCTCGAGGTAGCAATGCCACATCTTGAAAGCGTGTACCAATGCAAGACGCTCTTGATCTCTAGTCGTGTGCCTCATTTTTGAAAGGATGGTCTTCCGACTCTCAAACGCCACTAGGTGACTGTTTTGGATGAGGATGGCTCCAATTCCTACTACCCACACATCAAACCTCCCACGATTGCAATGAAATCACAAAATCTAGTATGGATGTTTTGGATAGAGGCTCTTTGACTTTGTGAAAGGCGTTTTTACAATTAGATGTGCATTTTGAACGGAATGTTTTATGTGAGCCTAGTTTTTGGTGCTATTACGCTCAAATTCCCTTGCAAAATTTGTATAAATCAAGTTGCAAGGTCAAAGAAAGACAGTTTTTTTCATATATTTTTTCACACATGGCCACTCCACCAGAACTTGAATCTTTTGTGCGTCGACACGCACGAAGTCCATCCTGTCAATGTGTCCATGTTATTTCAGGTCATTTGGTGTGAACTTCAAATTGTTCACTTTTGCGTACATTTCTTGTTTACAAAAATGATGTGTGCTCCACATAATAAATAGCTTTACTCTATTCATCCTTTTGCAAGGTTTTATTTTATTTGGCATTCACCCTCTTGCCTTTATATTAGAGTAAAGCAAAACATGTATATGAACACAAGAATTACATTCAATTGTAGCAAACTTTTATGGCATGTGTGTTATTCTCGCGTAAGCCCAATTGGTGGGTCTTGGAATACATCCCAAAACTTCACTAATAGAAAATTTATCTCTTGTGGATTGTCTTCCTTCATGTCATCCTCCACTTTTTACACTTGAGGAAGGAAATGTCAACAACCTTCTTAAATACGTCTCTCGACGTGCATCAGAGACAAAATAGCATGGACTTCAAGTTAGGTCAGTGACAGTTTTGTAATTGGAATCAAAGTAAAGCAAATCACTCCTTTTGAGAGGATCAAACAATTTGATTAAAAGCACATTAGAGCACGTTTTTTATGGACCCAAGGATTTCTTTGCACCACCTCAAATGAGTCTAGAACAATGAATTCACTAAATGTGACACACTATGTACCCTACTGCCTGATGCTTTCGTTTCCCAAAAAATTTTCATGGTGTAATCTTAATTCGCCCTCCTTTGGAATTAATAATCTGTTTTCGTTTTGGGCGAAATTAGGTTGGACCGTTGTGATGATTTCGTCTCTTTTCCCCTTTTTTTTGCGAGAAGCCCGGCTCAACATCCGGCGAGCGCACGTTCGGAGAGATTTGAGAGTTCGAACTCGCGAACGGATTCACGACAACGATCAACGATCGCGCGTCCACCGTTGCATTTGTGTATTCGTTCGCAACCGTGCCGCACATCTGGCAACGTGGTTGCGATGGTTTTGTCGATGCGCCATGCAACCTATAGGAGTTGCACGTCGACCATGGTTGTTGACATTGACAGCCAAAGTCACGCCATGGCGACCCTCAAATCGTTCTTTGACAAGATTTCGCCGGAGGAGCACCGCGAGCGCCTCGCACGTGCGCTTGCTGCACCAAAGCCAATGGTGCCTCCTAGCAGTCGACGTGGACCTGGGAGGCCTCGGAAGCATGCCCTGGTGCTTCCCCCATCGGTCGCTCCGTCCAAGTCGACCGTGCCCACGGATGCCGACGGCGTCAACGACCCGTATGAGAGCATCCACGAGCATCTCCCTCGCCGCAAGGGAAGACGCGTCGTGTTCAGCGATGACGAGTCCGACGAGGAACCCGACAAACCTGACGCTGACGCGGCACCCGCCCCCATTGAAGCATCCCCCTCAAGTGAGATAGCATGCAGCAACGTAGAGAGTGGTGTTCCTCAAGACAAGCGTGATGAAGTCGAACGTGCCGCGTTTGAAGCTCTGCTCGACGAGCTCCTGGACGACAAGGTAGCCGACGCAACAGCAATCGTCGCTGACGCCATCACCGAACCTTTACAATTGCCGCCAAAACCGCCATCACCCGCGTCACCATCGTCGACCGACTCCACCGCAAAACGTGGGAAGTACATGGACTGGTACGGCTTGGGCCATGTGCCCATCATCCATGCCGTCGTCGTCCGAACGGGAAGCGTGGTGAAAGCAATCCATCACCTTCGCAGCACCTACCGCTTGCCACACCAGCCATCGATCTACGAGAAGCTCGCGCCATCCACGGTTTGTGGCGCGTACGAGCCCGGGAGCAGTCGTCTATGCGCCATCTACGTTCCCGCGCTTTCACAGTCGCCAGAAACGCCCATCGAGGAGGTTGCCAAAGCAAGTACGCGCGTGCAGGGATGCCGTGGCCGTAAATCCTACTTCGCGGAGCACCCGGAGTTGAAGCATGAAATTGTGCGTGCCCTCATCCGCATGCGCGACGCCGGAACTCCCCTGTCCAGCATCACCATCCATGAGAATGTCCAGGCCATTCTCAACGACCGTGGCGTCCATGCAATGGATGGACGTGATGTGTCCGACCTATTCAGTTGGAGTTGGTGCCGCCAGTTCGTGTCCGACGAACTGGCATGGACCTGGAGATGCGGCACAACAGCTTCGCAGAAGCTGCCGGAGGACTGGGAGGCCCGTGCCGAGTCGATGTTTAAGCGTGCCGCGTTCCTGATTGGTGTGAACCGCATCCACGACTTCATGGTCGTGAATGAGGACCACACCGGACTGCAGTTGGTCCCCGCCCCGCGCTACACGTACGCCCCAAAAGGTTCGCAGGAGGCCCGTGTGTGCGGCAAGGAGGACAAACGGCAGTTGACTGCAGTGATCGCATCTTCCCTCGATGGGGAGATGCTTCCTCTACAGGTGATTTGGACGGGCAAGACAAACGCTTGCCATCCACGCGGCGAGCATAGCGATCATGCGCTTTGCCACCTCGGGTGGTACTTCACGCGCACGCCCAATCACTGGGCCAGCGTGGAGACCACCAAAGAGTGGTTCCACATGATCTTGGAGCCGTACTTCATCTCCAAGTGCAAGGATCAGCGTCTTTCCCCCGACCATGCTCGACTTCTCCTCATCCTGGATGCATGGCGTCCCCATGCATCCGAATCCTTTCGAGCATGGGTGGGCGAGCGGTTTCCTTGGGTGGTGCTCTTGTACATTCCCGTAGGGTGTACCTCGAAGCTGTAGCCGGCGGACGTTGGGCTCCAGCGTCCGTTCAAGGCGGAAGTGTCCACCGCTTACAGTTCTTGGGTCGGCGAGCGGCTGTCCGAGAGCGACACCATTAACCTCGGCATGCGCCACATCAAGGACGCTGCTGTAGGATGGATGGCGCGTGGATGGGGTCGACTGGCCGTGAACAGTGAGCTTGTCCGGAATGCATGACGGCATAGCGGGTTCACCAAGGTTTTTGACCCGGTGTTTGCGTCCGCGGCATCCGCGGACTACTTGACTTTCATGACCGAACCAGAGATGCAGGGTTTCAAGATGAGGACATTGTTGTTTAGTTCCGCTGTCTACTTTTTTTTAAAAGTGTATCTATCATTGTGATCTCTCCATCTCTCTGCTCTCACTCTTTCTCTCTCGCGCACGATGTTTGACCACATGACGTGCAAGTAACAGTGTTCAGAACCGGAAGAAATCACCGAACATGAGCAAAAAATCGAAAAATTGAGGCAGACCACCGATCACAATGCCTAGAATAACCAACTTCCAAAAACCTTAAGTGACATGAAAGCAATTATTAAACTGTATTCG
>SZWC01002320.1:63807-84442 GCA_023375785.1 Penium margaritaceum | reverse complement strand
GGGGGGGGGGGGGGGGGGGGGGGGGGGGGGGGTCACGCTTGACCTTTTATACCTACCGCTCGAACGTAGGGTCACCCATTCACACACCTAAAATCCATATTAGGTTGTTAGCAAAGTAAAGTAAACATATGTGTGTGCTCCACTTTTACAAATATAGCTAATTATGTCAGAAAGCACACAAGTGTGTTCTATTTGCAAAAAACATAGGCTGAATTTTTTTGAAAGAGAAATTCTACATTTCTATTGTTAAAATTTTTATGGCATCCCTTTCTCAAGAAAGTGCAGTGAAATTCTTCTATTCATGTACATTGAAGTTTGTGTGTACATGATTGTAGCAAGCAATATCTAGGAAACATTATCAATTGTCCAGTCTTTTTTCTTTGAAGGCTCCTCACCATATTTTTCCATCTTGTACACTCACTATTCAGTGTATAAATTTGGGGTGATTGGGTATAAATGAGTCACAGCAGCAGTAGCAATAGCGAAGGTGGCTTGAGGCCACAGCCGTCTATCGACGACGGCACCCGGTGTAGCATCAGCGGCACCAAAGGTGACTTGAGGTCGCACGTTGTGATAGTTGCGCCATCGCCACCGGGTGTAACATTATAGCAATACACTACGACTGAGGTTGTCGCCTTGATTGACGACATCGCAGCCAGTCTGAGAGACATTGCTACATTCGTATCCCTATACGTGGTGCATTGCACCACCGGGGTCGAGTGTGTGAGATTATCACCTACGCTCAGCTCTCGACATGAGATGCGCAGTGTGGACGTGGGCGTTGCCATCGCCGTGGTCTGTGCCTGAGCCTCAGCCGTGGCAGCCGCCATAGGCATAGTGGTCAATGCAGCCGTGGCACGAGTCCCACTTGTCCTCAGGGTTTTCGTACTGTTACTTTCGAGATAGGCAGCATGGCTGGCGCCAGTGCCGACAGCGCCCTCCTGGGTGGCATCCCCCCTGGGTACGATCCTCTCCACCTTCTCCTTCACTGGATATGTCACCGAGTGATGCCACAGCGCTTTTGCGTGGTGATGTGGTCGCCCTACACATAGGGGTCCGAAACCTCAATCGCATAGTCCAGCAGCTCCTTGACTACGTGACTTCCAAGCGAGCTGCTACCCCGCCGCAGGTGTCGCCTCCCACTTCATCCTCATCTTCCTCCCGATCCTGCATCCCTTCCTCCGACGATGCTAGTATACCAGATCTCTTGTCTACATCCGTCGCCCTCCGCTCCGTCTTGGAGGCTGTCGGCATCATACCGACGGACGGACCCTCAGCCCCTCGCCGTACCGCTCATTCTTGCACTCGTCGTCCGCGGCGGCGAGCTGCTCGTCTTGCACGGCGCACACAGGCTGCATCATCAGACGCGGTTGTGGGAGGAGTCTCAAGTGACGAGACCCCCTCGTCTCCTGTCCACGGGTTGGTCTGCCGAGTCCCCACAACTCCTGCCAAGGTGTCAGACGTGGGACGCATGGTTTGTCCGCTGACGACCGTGGCGGACCTCGACATTGGTGAGGCGATTGCTCTATAGCACGGGATGATTGAGGCGGAAGATGCTACACAGCAGACTCAGCTAGCGGAGAGTTTGGCGGGGGGAGGCGTTCACCCTGATGGAGACTCTTCGTCGGAGGAGGATTGGTCCGAGGATGAGTCTGGGTCGGGGATGGAGATGGTGTTCGTTGATACCCTGGCGGGTGACATGACGACGACCAATGCAGGAGCTGCGCCTGACGGTGTGTGCACTCCCGCATTAGTTGGTGTGGAGACAGCTGCCATGGTACCAGGAGCACCAACAGTAGGAGGTGATAGAGGCAAGGGTCTTTCTCTCAGACTCTTGCCTGTCCATCTTTTACATAACTGTTGTCTCCTCGCAGCTCTGAGATGCCTCCTACAATTGCATCAGTTTGCGAACAAACCTCACGAGCCGAGGCGACCACAACGACTAACGACGCTACTACTGCTCCTGGATTGGCTCCCCGCAAGAGACAAGCGACGTCACCTGCGATGGACACCAACGCTGCCGGCGACCTTGCCAATCGCGAGGTAGTCGAAGATTCCATCGAGGACGCCGACGAAGAGATGGGAGTCGAGGTCAACCAACCCGGCAACCCTCCCGTAGCTCAACACGCAGTCTCGAACGCGCAAGCCAACCACACGGTACCCAACCACGGGACTACTGGAACTGGCGCTCAATCCGTCGCGGCTGCTACACACGCAACTCCGCTGCTCCAAGCCAATGGCCGGACCATCGGTGCCGCAACTGCAACCAACGCGACTGCCGTCCCTCTGATCTTCGGCCAACATGCTGCAGCATCCATTGTGACGGCAGGGACGAGCGCACCTGCACCAAACGTGCAGTGCACTCAAAATGATTTGACGTTGCTCATCGGACAGATCGAGATCAGCCTCCACGTCGGCCCTCCCCCTCCAGAACTCGCCAAAATCGCCAATGACACCCTGCTCGCTGCCAAGAAGGACCTTGTCAAGCTCACTCGAGCGGACAAGACAATCAACAGCCTGAAGGAGTTGCTCTCAAACGGCCAAGTCGCCCGATCATGCCAACAACACGCGCCAGATTTCCTTGCCGCTGACGAACCTGCCCTTGCTACGGAATGGACGGCTAAACTCCAAGAAGTGCAAAAGGCTCACAATGCACGCCTGCACCAACTCATCATTGAGGGGAAACAGGCGCACAGGGAGGCCATTCTCCTCAACCTCAGTCCGCCCTGGAACAACGCCTAACCACCGCCTGCCGCCCAACCAACCCACCGTCGACCATCTCCAACGTCTATGACATTTCCAAGTTCTGTGACGGATGGATGCAAAAACTTGTCAATGACACCAACCAACAGGTGCTTGACATGGTCGCCCGCCATGAGCTCACACGCGTTTCGACCTCGCACGACGTGGACGCGGCTGACGAGAAACTCAGTGCAGCCGAGGCAGCAGCTGAAACTATGGCCGTCGACCAGACAGTTGATGAACTGGTCAAGGCCGAAGTGCAAAGGGTGGTAGCCACCACTCTCACCCTCACTGTCAACAAGCAGAAGAAACGACAGAAGCAGCCCGCCGGCACGAAGAAACAGAAAACAACTAAGCCCGTTGGCAAACCAAGTGCACGGAGCAAGCATAGCTCTAAGCCTCTGCTTCCAACCCCCGTGAAGGCTGCCAAACCACATCAGAAGCAAGCCACACCTGCGAAGGCTCTACCAAGGTCAACATTCAGCACCAAATCTGGCGTTCAGCTACCTAAGCACCTCAGACAGAAGAAAAAGGGAGGACCCGCCAAGAAGCAGAACCAGCCAGTCAAGAACAAGAAGCAGTTCAAGAAGCCGAGTTAAAAATACGAGTAAGGTTGCGCGCGCGGCGCCGCCTGCTTGAACTCTCTGTGCATGACCTGGCTTTGTATCTGTTCAGTCAAAAATCCCTCTCTCAGATTGACAATAGAATGGCTCATTGTGGTGTGTACAACCTCAGTAAGAGGTGTCTCACCATCGACGAGGCCAAACTGCTCAGTCTCGGCTTCAACTTTGTCATCCGACCAAGTACTAGCTCCTTTGCTGAAATCTCCGCTAGTTTAGAAGAGCATTTCAGAAATGTGCGACTCATGTGGTTTGTTAGGGATTGCCCAGTCAAAAGCATCCCAAAGTGCAGGGTCCCTAACTCTGCTTGGATGCCGCCCTCGGCACCTTGTGAGATTGAGGAGGCCTGTCAATCTCTAATGCATGAGGTCTCTCACTGCTACTACAGCTCCACTCTCAAGACTAGAAGAGCTCTGC
This sequence comes from Penium margaritaceum, assembly GCA_023375785.1. Taxonomy (NCBI): domain Eukaryota; kingdom Viridiplantae; phylum Streptophyta; class Zygnematophyceae; order Desmidiales; family Peniaceae; genus Penium; species Penium margaritaceum. The sequence goes on along the minus strand of SZWC01002320.1, from coordinate 80,663 downwards.
CCAGACGCCTCTGGACGGCTCTCAAACGGCTTCGAAATGACAAAACCATTGTCATTCCTGAGGCCGACAAAAATCTTGGACTGGTTGTGTTAGATCGTGATGCCTATATCACTGAGTGCATGTCACACCTCTCAGACTGCACCACTTACATTGCCACCGTGTGTGACGTTGATGACATCAAGCAGCAGCTCCTTACCATTAAGGAGAGCTGCAACACCTCTGGCATACTCTCTCCCTCTCTTTGGACCTTCTTTCTCAAAGAACCACTGGGTGGTTGGAAACCAGCCACCTTCTACTGCCTGCTCAAAATTCATAAAACACCACACGTCGGCCGACCAATTGCAGCAAGCCACAACTGGATCACAACAAACGTCTCAAAATGGCTTGACTCAGAACTACAAGTTTTGGTTCAACAACAGCCCACTTATCTCAAAGACAGCATTTCCTTGCTTCTTCAGATTGAGAGTTTGGAGCTTCCCTCCACTGTGATCCTGGCTACATACGATGTGGTGGCTCTTTATCCCAGCATCCCCATCTCCAGNCTGGCATGCTCTCTTCCTCTCTTTGGACCTTCTTTCTCAAAGAACCAGTGGGTGGTTGGAAACCAGCCACCTTCTACTGCCTGCTCAAAATTCATAAAACACCACACGTCGGCCGACCAATTGCAGCAAGCCACAGCTGGATCACAACAAACGTCTCAAAATGGCTTGACTCAGAACTACAAGTTTTGGTTCAACAACAGCCCACTTATCTCAAAGACAGCATTTCCTTGCTTCTTCAGATTGAGAGTTTGGAGCTTCCCTCCACTGTGATCCTGGCTACATACGATGTGGTGGCTCTTTATCCCAGCATCCCCATCTCCAGAGCACTCAACTTCATCCAAGGCCTCCTCCATCAAGCCCAACATCCAAAGACACAAGTTGTCATTCAACTCCTCTCTTGGGTGATGAACAACTATTTTGTGGAATTTTTTTATACTACCTACAAACAGATCAGAGGCACAGCCATGGGTACGCCAACAGCACCCGCCTTTGCAATTCTGTTTATGAGCTTTTTGGATCAAGAAGTGAGTCGTCGATGCAATCATAAACCACTGCTACATCGACGATACATAGACGACGGCCTCCTCCTTTGGGCAAACAGCCATGAAGACCTTCTCTCCTTTTTCAACACCTTCAACGGCATCGACGAAGATATCAACATTACGTGGATAATTTCCACTTCAACCGTTGACTTCCTCGACCTGACGCTCTTCAAAGGTAAAAGGTTTGAGACAACACATATCCTGGATCTGGTCACATACCAGAAACCCATGAACCGTTATCTCTACCTTCCTTTTCACAGCTACCACACTCGGAGCTGTTTGAGGGCGTTCATTCACTCTGAGCTCCGACGTTACCTCCTCCGGATGTCATCTGCCGAGAACTTCCTCCAAATAAAACAGAAGTTCTTTGCTCGTCTTCGAGCACGCGGCTATCCTCAGAAATTCCTACGTCCAATCTTCTCACAGGTTCTCCACGCCCATCGCCACCAAGCACTTCTTCATCTCCGTGGCAAACATCTTCAGGCCACTCAACCAACCGACACGCGGCCCTTGGTGCTAAAAACTCTCCTATTTCCAGAAACGGAGAGGTTACACCTTGGACATCGACTACGACGTTTTTCGAGACGTCTCCAACACTCTCATGCATCCGTGTTCTCAGGTCGTCCTATTTTGGCTCGGAGACTGCCTAGAAAAATAAGATCCTACCTTGGGACCTTTAGGCTACAAGGGTGACCACCAGTGTACCACCTGGTCATCATATAAGGGACATAGGGTTTCGCGCTAAAACCTAGCACGACCGGTTCCCTTTGCGTAGAACTCAGAAAACCTCTTCCGCGTCGCACCTGGACTGCAGGCTAGTATTTCTCTAGCTTTGTCTGTGCAGATTTTCTTACGGCACTGATGAAGGCCCCCATGGCCGAAACCGGTATGCCAAGTATGACTTTCTCTCAGACCCTTGCCTGTCCCTCGCAGCTCTGAGATGCCTCCTACAATTGCGACGGTGTGCGCACTCCCGCATTAGCTGGTGTGGAGACAGCTGCCATGGTACCAGGAGCACCAACAGTAGCAGGTGATAGAGATGCTGATACTCGACCCCCAGCAGACGCCCAGTTGGTTCAGTCAGATAGTGCTGGGCAGCAGGAGCAGGTGATGGACCACCAAGATGAGGCAGACTTCCTCTATGAGGATCATTCGTCTGTCGTGGAGTGGTCAGACACAGGGTCGGAGGCAAACGTAGAGGTTTAGTGCACTGTTGTTCGTGCAGTAGCCACAGCACGAGTACGAGATGGCCCCTAGGTGAGAGTAGACGTCCGCGTGTGTGACATGGAGGATGCAGAATGAGCTGCGGACCTCCGACACCTCGCTGTCCTCACCAGTGTCACTGACACCACGGCGGTTCCAGCCGAGGACACAACTACTCTCGTCCGAGCTATAGTTCTTGTATCCGAGCACCTACGCTCCGCGGTCACCGAGCAGGAGGTAGTGGTGGCTCGAGTGGAGGCGCATGTGCAGAGTCTCATGGTCGAGCTCCCGGAGGCCGGCCGGCGCTGTTACACCGTGGATGTTCCAGCACGACGGGTTGTCAAGGAGTGTGTGGAGGATTTACACAAGAGTCTCAAGGTAGCTAAGTGGTCTCTAGAGGATGTACGTCTGGGACAGGCGGGCCTCCAATAGCAGATGGATGATGGGCTGCACACCAGGGGTCACGAGGTGCACCACGGCACTGACCGCACCTTTGATGACCACGACGTCCCCGCAGATGCAGCTGTACCTACACATGCCAACGTCTTGCCAGCAGCTGAAGGCCGAGCAATAGGTGTGTCACGAGCAGCAGGTGCCTTCGCAGCGGTCATTCCTATAGCCCTAAACGACTTACGTGGTGACTCATTGTCTTGCGCTCCCGCTCTACCAGCACCTCGTGGCCCGGCAGTACTTGAGTCGACTACTAACGTAGAGGACGTCGACTTGTGGGACGAGCAGACGCAGCTCCACTCCTTCCTACGGGGTGAGACTACGAGGCTACTGGAGGCTTTGGCTTGTGCCGACACACTCACTATCAAGGTCTACCATCAGGTTCATTTTCTGACTAACCATCTACATGCCGCATATGCAGCCAGCTAGTCGGCTGCCGCGTCAGAGCTTGTTGACCTCCACACGCGCCTCGATGCTGCGGAGGCCGCGAGGCGATATGCACCTCAACAGTTGGAGGCCATACAGCAGGCGATTGTTTTGGAGGAGGCCCTTAGCACTGCACCAGTCACATCAATAGATGACGACAGTAGTGACGACTACGACAGCGACAACAGTGACAGCGATGACGACAACAGCGACGACACCACTCCGGGGTGAGGCTCTATGCAAGCACATCCCAACAGCATCGTCGTCACCCTTGCTATTGCTGTGCAGGGATATGTGGCCATGGGGAAGCCGTGCTCCCTCCTCACGGATTGTGTTGGGATCAGCCATTAGCTTTGCTTGTACTATCAGCCTCTACAGCACAGGGGGAGTGTTGGTGTGTGGGTTTTGGCCTGACACCCTTTTGAGAACACTGAGGTTACTTAGGGTGTGGCACGCTGTTATGGTCGAGGTTATGCTGGTCTAGACCCGCGCACCTGGTGAGTTCTACCTGTGTGATGTGGAGACCCATTGCCTCCATGTGTTATGTATGATCCATGCAAGGTTATGCTGGTCGAGACCCGCGCACCTAATGAGTTCTACCGGTGTGACATGGAGAACCATTGCCTACATGTGTTATGTATGATCCATGCATGATGTGGTCGAGACCCGGACACCCGGAGACATTTTCCGGGGTTACGAGGAGACCTTGTTTCCCTGTCTCTCTTGCATGATGTTTGACACGTGTGTGTGTGTGTGTGTGTGTGTGTGTGTGTGTGTGTGTGTGTGTGTGTGTGTGTGTGTGTGTGTGTGTGTGTGTGTGTGTGTGTGTGTGTGTGTGTGTGTGTGTGTGTGTGTGTGATTGACTTCGTGCATGGTCGAGACCCGGATACTTGGTGGGATGCACCATTGTCATGAGGAGACCTTGTGTTGTGGTATGCTTGGTCGGTGCTCGCTATGATTGGTTGCCTGAGCCATCCTTTCTTGCCTTCGCTCAGACATCGTTATGTTGACAGTTGTGTCAGCCAGGGGGAATGTTGGTGTGTGTGGCTTCCACCCGTCACGAGCGACGGCAAGTAGAGCAACGATACAAGAGAGCGCGACGACATGGTCCCTGATGCGGACCCCGGAGGCACCGGCGCATCGGTAGGTGGTGGACCACCCACTCGGAGCTGACCGAGGACTGCACCAGCGTCGTGGATGCTATCTTGGACCTCTTACAGTTATTCTGCAAGCTATCCTTGATGCGGACGCAGCTGGCGTTGGAGCACCGACAAGTGGTGGCTCCATCCACTAGCAGTTGCTAGAGAGCTGCCACGATGCCTTGGGTGCTTACCGGAGTGCTTTGCGGTTTTTCTGCGGACGCTAGAGTTTTCTCGGTGGACTGGCTCTTGAGCCCGATTTGCATGTTTTGCATTTTCTGTCCACCAAGCAGTGCCAGAATTATGCGTGTGACCAGTTGTAGCGTCCTGCTTGAGATTTTGCATCTCTAGGTTCAGACGGCGTAGCATTCTGATTTGTCTGCGCAGAGTTACGGCCAAAACATTGTTTTTGGGCCGGTTTTAGGACAGACCTTGCACTGCCGCGTGGGACACCTGTCGTGCGCCGCGGCAGGTATTTATGCTGTGGACTTGTCATTTGTTATCTCTCTATGAATGTGTTTATCAATGGAAGCACATTTGACATTGAGTCGTTTCGTCTAGCCAAACCCTTGCCGTTTCGCGTCCGACCTGTGTTGACGCCGCGAGCTGACTGAGTGCTGACGCCCAGTCAGTGGCAAGCGTGCTAGGAAGCTTCCTAGAATCTTCTCAGTCTCACACATGCAAATGTGGCCAACTGCCAGTTCAAAGAGAAAACTATAGTGACAGGGTATGGACTAACCAGTGCCCCAATAAGGGGCAAACATGTGGCACTAACAACAGATGAGCTACTTGGGGAAACCCTGGGTTTCATATGTCAGCTGACTAGATCACCGGGTTGCCACCATGTCAACATCACTTGGGTTACCATCAGGGATGTGTACCAGCATGGACACAGCCGAGTGGTCACAGTCAGCTTTATGCAAAAATGGACGGCGACTAAAAAACGACCAATACTCCCCCATGACCCAATGGTACACGCATCCATTCACTTGCAAAACTGACATGAGTGTGCAACAAAATTCTTGCCAACAAAAACACACACCCCATAATTAATCACCCTCAGACATAGGGCGCAACTCAATCAATTGAATGGCCACTTGGAAGTCATCACGTGCCACTGCTTTGGTAAAAAATTCAGCCTTCTGCACTCCAATGCCAATCCAAATGATGGAGATCACGGTTTAGTGCACCAGGTCACGCACAGTATGATGCTCGACAACAATGTATTTTGAACATGCATGGAACACACCAGAGTTCTCTGTGATGAAAAGAGCAGTTCCGTTGTCACAACAAGGAAGAATCATCGGCAGACTGAAAAGGCCGAAAACAAATGCAACAATCTCATTGCCTCAACAATTCTCATCTCAATGCAACATACTCTACCTATGATGAGCTTCATAGAGTGCAATCATACATTCTGTTACTTGAGGACACAGTCGTTCTATCCAATAAAAACACGTACCTCGTTCGGCTCCTCCCATCGGGGCTCCTGTTGATGTGTGTGAAAGTCCCACGTGGTGACCTCTGGCCTCGTTGCACACTCACCTCACTGGTGCAGGTGACTAACTGGAGAGAGACGGCTGATCCGACGGCCTCGCCGTGGTGACGTGACTTCATGCCTCGTCACTCCTGATTTACTTGGTCACTCGGGCTTGATGCTGTTGCCCACCGAGCCGGGTCCTCGTCCAAGCTAACTTCCTCTTGGATTCCTAGCATGCTTGACAAGATTTAATTTCTTCTGACATGATGACATGTGGTTCGATCACCCACAACTCGAGGGTAGCAAGCTAGAGCAAGCTCGCAGCTGGCTCGCTCGCTACCCGGCACGTAGCACCACGTGAGACTGTTACTCACTTCTTGTTTTGCTCATTTTTTTTAAAACTCTTGTCAAGCAATCCATCGCCACTCTAGGCCCTTTCTGACTCCTTGCACTTGCTTGCCGCATCTCGCTCGTCCAGCAGGCCTGTCTATTGGTATCAGAGCTGCTTCACTGGAGAACGGTCTCTTCCGCCATTGGTGGACTCTTCTGCCAACCTCATTCCTGGGCCGCAATCGTGGCAGTCACTCTTGACACCACGACCTTCTGCACTCAGCATGCCATCTGTCCGCCATAGCTGTCTTGCCGCTCCTGCTCCTTGCCACTCTCGGCAGATAGCTTCTTGTGCAACCGCAACCTTGACATCTGCTTCATCCATCAGCTGTGGATCTAATCACAACTGACTGTCATAGAAGTTCCTCACAACATCTAGCAATCGCCGTGGAACACAACAGAGACCCAGTAGGCTGCCACATTCTCGGCAACAGCTAAGCGTGCGACAGCAGATGCAGCTACGGCAAGTGCAGCAGCAACCAAGGCTCGCAATAGCCGAGGGATGCAGCAGCCGAAGCCCGTAGCAGCCAAGGCCCCTAGTAGCTAAGGCACGTAGCAGCCGAATCCCACAATAGTTGTTGCTCATAGTAGTCAAGGATCGCAGCAGCCGAGGCCCACAGCAGCCAAGGCCTGCAGGAGCTGAGGCTTGCAGCAGCTGTTGCTCGCAGTAGCTTAGGCCCATAGCAGCTATTGCTCGCAGCAGCCAGGGCAGGCAGCAGCCAAGGCCCACAGCATCCAAGGCACAGAAGAGCTTTTCCCATCAGCACAGCCGACTGTGCAACAAAAGCTGCAGTCGCTACCGGCGCGGCTCCACCCTCTAAACCGTGACAACAGCACCACCTTGGTGGTGCAAACCGTCACGCTGGCTCAACTCGAGACGTCGGGCGTCGCTCCAGCACGTCAGCATAACGGGGAGCGTTCTGCGCGCCAACATCACCATGAGCCGCACGCACCCAAAGTCACTGCATTGTTGTCCTGAAACATGGCACAAAGCCCCTCACATCCCTACACTCTTGGGGGGTTCAGCGGCACATTGTCCCAAAGGCAGACGCCGCTGCGGCAAAATTGCACGCTCTTCTACACCACGACACCGTTGACCTCTCAGTGACTCTCACGCACGCTGCCATAGCTGTGATTGACACTGCTGCTGAAACTGCCGCCACCTTTGCCGCTACAGCTCGCACGTCTTGCGCTCCTGCCTCCACTTTGGCGGGGCGGGAAACAGACTCATGTAAAGAGGCAGCAGTGGTAGCAGGTCCTGTTGCGAGAACAGCTGTAAATCTTGGCACACAGATTTCTGCAGCTAATTCTGTTGTTGCCTCTGCAATAGCCACTACAGCAACTGCTATCCCCTCTGCCGCATCTGCCGTCCACACCTCCACAGCCACTACCATCGGAGGAGCTACTTTTGCACCTTCAGCTGCCACCACTCTCATCACAGTTGCCATTTCCTTCACTGCTGTCCTCACTACCGTGGGGGTTGCTCTCTCCACCGGTGCTCTTGCCCTAGTTGTGCCAGTTGCATCCACAGTCTATGTCATCTCTACTGCTATAACTGCCGTTGTTCCTCCACTTCTTGCTCTTCTTCACACCCCCTCACCTCCTCATGCAGTATGAGGGGTTCCCTTGCATGTTCCGCTTCCATTGGTCCTTTGCCTCTTCCTCCTGTGCGGTGGTTTTTGTGTCTGACTGGGGTCGGGTTGTCATGCAGCACAGCTTCAATGTGCCTTGGGCATTTCCGATTTTCCCACACCCACTGGGGATGGGGAAACTCTGCCGAATGTTTTCTGGCAGGAACTCTCCGTTGTCACCATGCCTGGTGGCGACGAGTCGGTCATAGCTGACCTGTAGTGTCAGCTAAATCTCGCCCATGAGGCGGCGGTTGTTGGCACCTACAATACTGATCGAGGTGTTCAGCTTCTGGCTGACCCGGTTGGTGCCTACACCATGTTCCGTAGCCGTACCACAATCACTGATCAGGCTACACAGAGTGTGCTCATCGTTCAGTTCAACACGCTTCTGATGCGTGTTGATGAAACGGCTGACGCTTACTGGGCTCGAGGTCTTAGGCTGCTTCGCAAGCTTAGCGAAGCTGCCTGAGGTTAGTTAGCTGCTATCCACGCCATGGTCAACGGGTTAGTTCCCAAACTCTCTAATCTCCTTCGCGATGTCCAGGCTGATGAGTTGCAGCGTCTTGCCTCTCAGCCCGTGCCTCCAAAGTCCCCCCCCCCAAGCGTTGGTGTCCTCTGGGACTTCACAGCTGAGCGTCTTGCTGCCTCATGGACTAGGCTGCAGAAAAAACGTCTCCACTATACAACAATGGTCGGCGTTGGCGCTGCCACCATTGCCTCCTCTTCTTCTTCTTCTCCTGCCCTTGCGTCCACCTCCTCTTCATCCTCCACTTCTACCACCACCGCTGTGGCCTCCCAGGGCCGTGGCCGTGGCCATTGTCGAGGCCGGGGTGGGGGGAAAGCCAAGAAGTCAGCACCATCTCACGTTCCCGGTGAGGTGGTCTGCTGGAACTATGGCTCTTGCGAGCATTCTGCTCATGCATGCCCTGCGCCCTATGACGATGTCCATCTAACACGCGCCATGCGTGCTCATTGGGCGTGCATTGGCAGCTCCTCCTCTTTCTTTGCATCCAGCTCCAGCTCCAGCTGAGGCGCCGCCTCTCGATCAACCAGCTCCTACTCTGCGCACGCCTACTCCACCGCTGGTATTCCCTTCGCTTCTCCTGTTCCGTACCCATGGGGCTGGCCGCCGATACATGAAGCGCCCATCTGCTTTGGCCCACCTTCGCGTACATACGTTCTGCCTCCTTGGTTTCCTTCCTCCTCAGGGTCAGCTCCAACGTCGTCTGCGTTATCGGTGGATTGCGAGCGCCAGTTGGAGCAGTCGCTCCTCCAGTGTCTTCACCTTCGCGATGAGGGAGGTGAGAGTGTGGATTTTCTGGCTAGAGGTCTCTTGTGTCAGTCTAAAATTTGTCTCCGTGGGGATGCCCCCGGCCATTTCCTTGGATCGTCATCTGCGTCTGTTCCGTGGGTCGAGCATGGGCAATCTGTCTTTCTATCTCACTGTCTTGCTCTATGCTCTTCGTCTCCTCCCTCTGTTGGCACTGTTGCCACGTGGCATTCTCCCTCGTGCTCGTGTCTTCACTGGCTTTTGGGTCCTTGACTCAGGTGCCACTCACCACATGATGTTCGTCCGGTCCGCCTTCATTTCGTTGGGTCCCGCCAATTTCATTTGATTTGTGCGGACCGGTTCCGGTCAGTTGCTCCCCGTCCAAGGTGTCAGTGCTGTCCGCTTTGTTGGCCCCAACAGTGTGCTCCTTCTTCCTGATGTTTTGTATGTGCCGTCCTTAGAGCTCAGCCTGTTGTCTGTGCCTTCCCTTGATGATCGGGGCATGGATTTCTTAGCCAGCCAGGGTGTTGGCATGGTCTGTCTTTGTCCTTCCCGTTGCGTCGTCTTGCGCGGTGTTAAATGTGACAAGTTATACCGTGTTCCTCTCGTTGCCCCATCTGCAACCTCTGTTGGGCCATCACTCGTGCATTTCGCACCTTCTCTCTCTCTCTCCTGCTTTTGTCCAGTTATTGCATCGTTGTCTTGGCCACGTGCACACTGATGCCATTTCTAGTATGCTCAAGCTCCATCCGGTTGTTGGACTCTCTCCGTCCACCTTTCCTTCGCCCTGTCCCTCTGACTGTCTGGATTGTGCTAAGGGAAAAATGCATCGCTCTCCTTCTGCCTCTTCTGACTCTTAGTCCTCCCAACCCCTCATCCTTGTCCACGCTGACGTCATGGGTCATCTCCCCCATGAGTTGCTTGGGGGTGCCGGTCGGTCGCTTACAAATGATTTCTCCCGTTTTTGGTGGGTCATCGCTCTTTTTCAGAAGAGGGATGTTTGTACTGACATTAAGTCCTGGCTGGTACAATCTCGTGAATGCTGGTGTCAGCGCTCCCTACGCATCTTTTGCACTGACTGTGGCGGTGAGTTCCTCGGACCCACCACGCGGTTCCTTGAATCCAAAGGGGTGTGTCTAGAGACTTTGGCTCCCTACACGCCCCAACAAAGCGGGGTCTCCGAGTGTTGGAATCAGACGCTCGTAGATGGTGTCCGGATCCTCCTGTCCGAGTGTGGGCTCTCTCCCTTGTTCGCCTTTGAGGCCATGAGCTACATGACCTGGGTCTGGATCCGTGTGCCTCACGGTCCTCTCCCTCGCACTGTCACCCCCTTTGAACGCTGGTATGGCTTTCGTGCTGACCTCCATCTTGCCCGGGTCTGGGGATACATTGCGTCTGTTTGGCTTTTTGAAGATCTTCGCGATGGGAAACTCTCCCCGCATGGTTTCCTCTGCCCTTTCTTGGGTGTCTCTGTCCAGTCTAAGGCTTGGTGTGTTGACCTGAGGGTGAGTGTGCACCCTGGAGGGTCCCTAGCAGTGGCTGGTTCACACCACCAACTGTTTTTGGAGAGACTGAAACTATGGAGGCAACTGGTTCCAAGGATGGCAAAGTCTGGTCAGAGAGTGAGGAAATAGTTTTGGCCTCAATTGGATGGGAATTAACACTTGAACAAGGCTCACAAGCAGTGGCATTTTATAGCCACTGATCTAAGCTTTCCAGAACACCAAAGCATGCCAGATTTGGAGCATCCTAGCAGATTCTATGGCTTCTAGAGTGCTCCTTGGTAGGCTGTCCTTTTCCCACCTAGGAAGGCATCCCTTCCCTCCTCTAGAAGCTTCTGCCCCTTCCTAGACTCCTCAGCTTGCTTCTAGTAGGAGGGAAGGTGTCCAGAAGACCAAGACACCTCTAGATGCCTTGTAGGACAAGTCACCCCTTCTAGAAGGTGTGCCACCTTCCTGGACCCTCACCTGGCCTTCTAGAAACTTAAAGAGGAACTCTAGAGGTTGAGCTAGCTTCCTGGCATCTATTTTCCACCTCCCTTGAGGCAGGGCAGAATTTCATCTTGTGGGACTTGAACCCGGGCCCCTGCCTCTAGAGGTGGACACCATTAACCACTAAGCCACTAAGGCTTGTCTTTTTGGTGTTCCTTTTTGGAGTCACTCCTGCCATGGTGAGGAGCATCATTCCAACAATCTCCCCCTTGCGCATCACCCATGGCAGTCCTCCATACTCAACCTATAACTGAGGAGACTTTCTCCTCATGGGAGGCGAGCTTACATTTTACTGCTCCCTCCCACTCAGCCCCATCCTTCTTGTGCAGTGCCTCCTTGAGGCTCCTCTTGCGCGAACCCAGTCCAAATGCCCTTGTCGGCATCGTATCTTTTTGTCCTTCTTCGCACACGGCTGCTCGTGCGGGGCTGTTGAGGCGGTTGTTCTTGTTGCTGTCCCCTTTCGGCGCCATCCTCTCCAAGCGCCTGCTCCCCCTCTCTTGGAGACCTTGGAGACATCGGTCGANCATGGGAGGCGAGCTTACATTTTACTGCTCCCTCCCACTCAGCCCCATCCTTCTTGTGCAGCGCCTCCTTGAGGCTCCTCTTGCGCGAACCCAGTCCAAATGCCCTTGTCGGCATCGTATCTTTTTGTCCTTCTTCGCACACGGCTGCTCGTGCGGGGCTGTTGAGGCGGTTGTTCTTGTTGCTGTCCCCTTTCGGCGCCATCCTCTCCAAGCGCCTGCTCCCCCTCTCTTGGATACCTTGGAGACATCGGTCGACTCCCCGCCTCCACATCCATCTCCGGTGCTTCGGATTCTTCATCTGAACTGGCCGCAACAAATTCTGCCGGTCGCCCATCCCTCGGACGATCCTCTCCGGCTGGTGCTACTGCGAGGACGTCACCCTCATTCACGTCCTCCGGTGTCTCCCCCTCAAGGAGTGGCATCCACTCCCCCCTCTTGGAGAGACCTGCCTCCTTGTCTGTCCAACGGCTTTTCTCGTCAAACGTGACGTCGCGACTCCGCACAATCTGTTGCCTCCTTGGGTCAAAGAGTCGATACGCCTTGCTTCCGCTCTCATATCCAAGGAAAATACACCGGCGGGTACGCGGGTCTAGCTTGCTCCGTCCCTCACGTGCCTGCACCATTGCATGTGCAACACAACCAAACGTGCGGAGGTGACCCACCGCCGGCTTCCTCCCGCTCCACACCTCTTGTGGCATCTTCCACGCATTTCTCTCCTTGTCCTTCAGAGGCTTGGTCGGCATGAGATTCATGATGTATGCTGCTGTCCTTGCCGCCTCNCTTGCTCTTCATCCACCCAAGGCACCCCGCATATTCACCGCCGTTGTCACTCCGGAACGCCTTCACCTTCAACTCTGTTTGCCGCTCCACATCAGCCACAAACTCTTGCATGCACGCAAGGACCTCACTCTTCCGCTTCATTGGGTAGAGGTAGAGTTTCCGGCTGTGGTCATCGATGAAGGTGAGGAAGTAGTTTGCTCTGCCGATGGAGCTCTCAAGCGGTCCACACACATCTGTGTGTACCACGGCCAGTTTTGCCGATGCACGCGTCCCCTTGGCGACAAACGGCTGCCGAGTTGATTTGCCAATGATGCATGGCTCACACACGGTCTCCTTGGTTCCATCAAGGCCGCTGATTTGGAGACCCCGCACCACTTCCCTCTTAGCCATCTCCTTCACTGTTGATGGAGAAACGTGGCAGAGTCGGCGGTGCCATAGGTCCAGGTCTCCTCCATCCTTCGTTGCAAGGTTGGCGGCGTTGGACCCCACCCGGCTGCTGAGAATCTTTGCGCGTAGCAGGTACAAGTCGTCCTCCCTCTTGACACGCGCAATCACCTCACCTTTGCCCTCTTTGCGGATGACGGCCTCCTTCTTTGTGAAGAGCACCTCAAGTCCCTTGTCGGTAAGGCGGCTGACGGAGAGCAAGTTTGCCCTAAAGTTGGGCATATGCAGCACATCGTAGATTGTGCTCGTGACAGGTTTGCCATCCACAACTGACTCAATGCGGACGTTACCCTCACCGGCGGCCACCTCTGTTTTTCCATTGGCCACCGTCATGCGTCTCTCCGAGGCGCCGTAGGTGACAAATGCCGCCCTGTTGCATTGCGTGTGGCGGCCTGATCCGGAGTCGATGACGGCAACTCCCGGATCCTTCAAGTTGGTGGAGTTGTAAGCCATAAGGGCGTGCTCATCTTTCTTCCCGCCCCGCTGTGACCGATCTGTTTTCTTCTTAGGACAGTTGCGCGCGTAGTGGCCCTCCTTGCCGTAGTTGAAGCACTCCCCCTTCTTGTCACCCTTCTTGGTGCCCTGTTTGGCACCCTTCCACTTGTCGCCTCGGCCTCCACTTTGAGGATGAACTGTGTAAGCTGAACTTTATGCCGCTGCACTCTTTCGACCGCCACGTCGCATCGACTCATTGCGCACGTACTCAGCAACCTTCGGGTACTTCAGCTCGTCGGAAGGCCAGCCACCAAGGACTGTGATCATGGGACTCCAACTGTCTGGCAAGGCCAGAAGGAGGATCATAGCTTGCAACTGAGAGTCGACCTCCCAACCCGTGGCCACGCACTCCGCTGCGAGGGACTCAATCTGCTGCATGATCTCCATGATGTTGTCGCCTTCGTTGGCTCGGAGGGTGACGAGCCGTTTGAAGATGAAGAGCTGATTGGCAAGGTTGCTTGACTGGTAGATGGAGCAGAGTTTTGACCAGGCGTCTGCGGCCAGGGTGCATCATTGGATGTGCCCAAGTTGTGGTGGGCATAACGCGGACACAAGGAGCGCCAACGCCTTTTTGTTGCGCTTCTTGTATGCCTCCTTCACCTCAGCCGTTGCAGTGTCCGGCGGAGCAGTCTCATCACCTTTTACAAGCTCAAGCAGTCCCTTGTCGTCGAGGAAGACCTCAAACTGCCACCTCCACAAGGCAAAGCCTGTCCCATCAAACTTAAGGACAGCGCGGCTGCTGTCTTGCTCGCTAATTGCCATGTCTTGCTGTTGGGAGCGTGAAACCAAGCTGGCTTTGAACCCCTTAGAGGCGTGGGCCCATAACCCTTTGTTGACCTGAGGGTGAGTGTGCACCCTGGAGGGTCCCTAGCAGTGGCTGGTTCACACCACCAACTGTTTTTGGAGAGACTGAAACTATGGAGGCAACTGGTTCCAAGGATGGCAAAATCTGGTCAGAGAGTGAGGCAATAGTTTTGGCCTCAATTGGATGGGAATTAACACTTGATCAAGGCTCACAAGCAGTGGCATTTTATAGCCACTGATCTAAGCTTTCCAGAACACCAAAGCATGCCAGATTTGGAGCATCCTAGCAGATTCTATGGCTTCTAGAGTGCTCCTTGGTAGGCTGTCCTTTTCCCACCTAGGAAGGCATCCCTTCCCTCCTCTAGAAGCTTCTGCCCCTTCCTAGACTCCTCAGCTTGCTTCTAGTAGGAGGGAAGGTGTCCAGAAGACCAAGACACCTCTAGATGCCTTGTAGGACAAGTCACCCCTTCTAGAAGGTGTGCCACCTTCCTGGACCCTCACCTGGCCTTCTAGAAACTTAAAGTGGACCTCTAGAGGTTGAGCTAGCTTCCTGGCATCTATTTTCCACCTCCCTTGAGGCAGGGCAGAATTTCATCTTGTGGGACTTGAACCCGGGCCCCTGCCTCTAGAGGTGGACACCATTAACCACTAAGCCACTAAGGCTTGTCTTTTTGGTGTTCCTTTTTGGAGTCACTCCTGCCATGGTGAGGAGCATCATTCCAACATGGTGCTCCTGGGACTCTAAGCGCCAGCGTGTCATTGAGTCATGTGATGCCTTATTCTTTGAGTCCACCTTCTGTGACCTCTGTCGTCCCTCGGCCGCTGACCCCTTCTGCTGCTCTGTCAGTTACAAGGGGAAGATGTTGTCCCTACGGCCCTTCTTGTCACTCTGGTCCCTGAAACTATGTCTTCCTAACAGCCTTCACCCTTCGAGCGTCCTCCGGCGTCCAGCACCATGTCCACAGCGTCCTCAGGGTCTCTTCCGTCTGTGTCATTGGGGTCCTCTGACGCCCCAGCGTCTCCTGTTGCGTCCTCACCTGTCCCGTCGGTGTCCATGTCCCCTGCACACTCTTCTTTGGCCCCATCCACTCACTCAATCTCCCCCTGTCTCACCGTCCTCGTGCGATCCTCCCTGGCCGGCACCTGTCTCCCCATTTCTCCGTGGTGGACATCTTCGTGCACTTCCCACGCACTCTTCCCATGTCTCTGCATATTCCGCCCGTCCTTCTCAGTCCCAGCCTGCACAGTCACCAGTTTTGCTGACCAGCATGGATGCCTTGGGCTTGGCTATAGGGGTTGTCCACCCTAGCTACGCCCTCGGCTACACACTGCTCCGGACGGAATATGAGGGTGCAGTAGACGTTGTCATCCTCGGCAACATCGCTGAGTGCCACACAACCGCGGCCTCCACACCCTCGTCGCCGGATCCGACCACCATGCGACAGGCGTGTGCGACGCCAAACGCACAGTAGTGGGAGGCTACCACACGGGACTAGCTCAGCGCTCTAGACAATCATGTTATATATGAGCTGGTCGATTTGCCGCCCAGCCGTAAGGCCATCGATGCGCGTTGGGTCTTCCGTCAGAAATACAAACCCAACGGTGCACTTGACAAGTACAAGGCACGTCGCACTGCTAAGGGGTTCTCCCAAGTCCCTGAATTGACTTTGACGAGACATTCACCCCTGTTGGACAATACACCACAGCTCATGCTTCTTTCTTGTCCGGGCTCCTGCTGGGCCCCACTACTGCGGGGCCCAGCAGATTCCCTTGTATCATAGGAGGGATCTTGTACCCCCCACTCGCAATCCTAAACTCTCAATCATACCCATACCGGAGTGACACCCGGGGTTGTGGGTTTTACTGTTTTGCTTGCCCAGGCTCCCTTCTATCGCATGGGGGATTCTCGTACCCCCTCCCTCCCACTCACACGACTTGAAAAATGTGAACTCGCTTCGCTGATCGTCGATTGTTGTACATTGGTAGTCATGATGTTTAACTGGCAAATGAACTCTCCATACATTATTATATTACTTTGTTTTCCATCCACTTAAAAAGGATACACCAACCTGCTGACCAACTTTCTAAAACACTCTAGAATGTGGGGGGAGAGACATCCGGACTCCATGCTTACCCCCCCCCCCTGCCCTCCCCTCCCCAAAAAATTGAAAGTGTATTGGGATAGTGTATGTGGTCCGTGTATCGCATCATGCAAAAGAACATGGGCGTGTACACTAGTGTGCATGATGTACTAGTGTACAGAACTTGTTTTCTGTACCATACACACACTACCTATACTACCACAATACACTGCACTGTTTGGGAGGGTAGGGGGATCCTGACTATGTGGTGTCCGTTCTGTAGTATGATCTCCTCACCTTTCAACCTCGCATATCTATCAAAGATCATTGATTCTATATCATGGATCATCGATCATCCATGGATGATTGATGATCCATGGATGATCGATGATCAACAGGCAATTGTTGCCTGTTGGTAGGTATTCAAGTTCATCGAACTTCGCTCGTCAATCGTCATAGATCGGCGGTCGACAAGCGGAGATACATTTGCATATTGTTTTCTACTTTCCATTACATACAACTAATACACTTCCTAACTACACTTCCCTAATACACTCTACCCTTTTGGGGGGGGGGGGACATCCGGTACCCATGTTGCCTCCCTCCCTCCCGAAGTGTATTGGGATAATGTACATGGTCCGTGTATCTCATGGACATGTGAAAT
>SZWC01002320.1:45930-63795 GCA_023375785.1 Penium margaritaceum | reverse complement strand
ATCGGCGGTCGACAAGCGGAGATACATTTGCATATTGTTTTCTACTTTCCATTACATACAACTAATACACTTCCTAACTACACTTCCCTAATACACTCTACCCTTTTGGGGGGGGGGGGACATCCGGTACCCATGTTGCCTCCCTCCCTCCCGAAGTGTATTGGGATAATGTACATGGTCCGTGTATCTCATGGACATGTGAAATTAAGTGGACATGTACACTATTAAACATGATACACTAGTGTACAGATTTAGTTTTCGTACAATACAAGCATTAGCTACACTTCCCCGATACGTTCCACAGTTTGGAGGGGGGGGATTCGAACTATGTGGTGTCCATTCTGTAGACTGATCTCCTCACCTTTCAACTTCATCTATCTGTCGACAATCATCGATTTTTTATCGTCAGTCTTCAATCTTTGATCATCAATTGCCACCTACTAGTAGGCGATCAAGATGCTCAATCTTTGATCATCGATTGTCATGCATCAGCGGTCAACGAGCGGAGATACATAAAAATAATACACTTCCCAGCTACACTTCACAAATACACTCTACCCTTTTGGGGGGGGGAGGGAGACATTTAGAACCCATGCTGCCTCCCCCCCCTTCCCCCCCTAAAATTCTAGATTGTATTTGGATAGTGTATCTCATGGACACGTAAAAAATACACTAGTGTACATGATACACTTATGCACATAAGTAGTTGTCGTACCATACACACACCAGCTACACTGCTCCAATACACTCGATAGTTTTGGGAGGGGGGGTGGGCAGATATTTGTAGTTTGTTTCGGATAAAACACAATCGAGCACTTGCGGGACTACGCTCGACAAGAAGGTTGTTTTCCGTTCAAAGTCCTGAAATTAGAAAGTAAAGATGAGTTTTACAAAACAGTCCTTTCAAAATGTTTGAAGACATATGTAAGTCTATTGAACATTACACCCAGAATGTCATATACATTTTTCTTCTGTTTAATTATTTCATCCAATTCCCAAGGCACAGGTATCGTGTACGTTGTTTTCCATGTGAACAGAAGATGAATACCTCTTAAGAATATTTAATGGAGATTACATTATGCTACGTACCTGAGACACTAAATGTGTCGTCTATAGAATGGGCATGATTAACTATACCTCAGGATCTTGCCCATTGAAACTTTTATAACTATGCAAGGAGATTGATGAAAAAGGCAATGATAGAATGGGAGTTCATGGCCAGGTACAACAGTGAGCAAATGATACCAAAGTATAGGGTTACATCCACTGCTTTTCCAGGTAGAACTGGATGAATTTTAGGAGCGTCCCATCCATTCGGTGGGATGGGGTTGGAGCCTGTGATGATACAGCCCAAGGAGTCTGCAAAGTTTTCATCCACAGAACATGCATGTCAGACATGGTGAAGCACTGGTGTCCATAGTCTTTGATTGCGAGCTATCTCCATCCCCAAGAAGGTTATAGTAGATCTGAGGTCCTTCATCCGTTAGGTAGCTTGGAGGACTGTCTTGATTTCCTTCACGACCTCCAAGGATGGAGAGGCAATCAAGAGGTCCTCAACATAGAAAAGGATGGGAGTCAAGGCACCAGGTGACGGATGTAGAAAGAGTGATAGCTCAGCGTCACTCTTGACATAAACCGCTTGCTTTAGGGTACATGTGAGTTTTTGTTCCAACACCACGTTGATTGTCTTAGACCATACATGGATTTGCAGAGCCTCCAAACCTAGCATAATCCTTAAAGCCAAGAGACTGTGCCATGTGAAGCACATCAAGCTGGTTGATGAAACAGGTCTCAGGATTCAAGGAAGAGGATCGGTCTTGCGAGTCTGAGACCAGTCCCAATTTTGGTATCACAATCATCGACTCAGAACCGCGAGTCCAGAGGATTAGGAGTCCACTGTCTCGGTATTGTGAGTTTGATTTTTCCACCACCACCACCACTGTGACCAACAACACTCCTTGAGAATCAAGGAATTTGGGGATGTTTGCCCTGATGATTTGCCAAAGGGGCTACCACCGCTTCGTGACATCGACCACAAGATTGAGGTGGTACCAGGGTTATCACCAACGGTGTGGTCTTACAACCGCATGAGTAACGCAAAGCTTGCGGAGCTCAAGAAGCAGTTGGAGGAGTTGGTGGACCAGGGGTTCATCCGGCCTTCGGTGTCTCCAAACGCGGCGCCAGTGCGGTTCTTCAAGAATAATTCAGGAGGGCTATGGATGTACGTGGACTACCAGACGATCAACAACATCACGGTAAATAAACGCTACCCATTGCCATGGGCCGAGGAGTTGTTCAACCAGCTGCAAGGTGTGCGTGTCTTCAGCAAACTGGACCTCAGGTCGGGGTATCACCAAATCCGTATTGTGGAGGAAGATGTGGAAAAAACCGCGTTTCGGATGCGCTCTAAAAACTTTGAGTATCTCATGATGCCTTTTCGGCTAACGAATGCTCTGGCTATGTTCATGGCGCTGATTAACCAAGCATTCCATCCCTTTTTGGACCAATTCGTGGTCATCTTCCTCGATGACATGTATGTCTACTCGTAGACGATGGAGGAACACCATGAGCATCTACGGATGGTAATGGATGTGCTGAGGAAAGAGCAAACTCAGCAAGTGTGAATTCACCAAGTAGGAGGTGGAGTTCTTTTGGGCACATTTTCAGCAGGAGGGGGATTTGAATGGATTCAAAGAAGGTGGAAGCAGTAAAGGAGTGGCCAGAGCCGACATGCGTGTTTGACATCCCGGTTTTACAAAACACTACCCGAGGTTTATCCGAGGACATGCAGCAATGGGAGAACCCTTGACAAAATTTCTCAAGAAGGGGCGCCGATGGGAGTGGGGTGCAAAGGAGGAGCAAGCTTTTGGTGCAATGAAGACTGCCATGTGTGAGGCACCGGTGTTGGTACACCCGGACACAAGCAAGGATAACGTGTTGGTGACAGATGCAAGAGACTACGCAATCCTTGGGGTGTTGATACACGACCAAGGAAGGGGTTGCAGCCCACTACGTACTACTCCAAGAAGCTTGAAGGGGCTGAGCTCAACTACCCAATCCACGAGAAGGAGATGCTCGTGATGGTCCAGGCCTTCAACCAGTGGAGGTGTTACGTTGAAGTGCGTCTGTGTGTGGTGGACACAGACCACTATGCGCTCAATTACCTCAAGTCGTAACCAAACCTGAGTCGTAATCAAGCATGGTGGATGGAGCTGATGGGGAACGACTTTGACTACAAGATCCAATACAAACTAGGGACAATCAACCCATCGGACCCACTTTTGCGTAGCCCCGGCTTGGGTGTGCATGCGATCACGGTGCTAGCGGGATCTCCGATTATTCGCAGCCTGTTTGCCCACGGGTACACAGAGGACCAGAACTTTGCTGGGGATACGGTGAATGGGTGCAAGTGAGATGACCAGTATTGGGGGCGTGAGAAGGGGAATCAGATTGTGGTACCACAGAGTACGTCGTTGCGACACGAATTGTTGGAGGAGGCGCACGACTCGTACTATAGTGTTATTTTTTCCACGACAAGACCTACAAGATGCTTGCGGGCCGATATTGGTAGGGGATGCTGGGAGTAGATTGCAAGGAGTATCTAAGAAGATGTGACACGTGCCAAAGAATCAAGTCTTGGAGGGCATGAGTGCTTGGAGTGCTGCAGCTGTTACCGGTGTTGGAGCGCCCGTGGACGGACATCTCACTAGACTTTGTGGGGAGTCTTTCACGGGGCACGACGGGCAATACCATGGTGCTAGTGGTGGTGGACCGGTTTAGCTAGATGGCGCATTGCATTCCATTGGTGGAGAAAGTCACACTAGTGGAGACAGCTCAAATCCTCTCGCAACGCATCATCAAAATTCATGGGGTGCCAAATTGCATGATCTCGAACCACGACCCGCACTTCAGCTCCCAATTTTGGGAGGAATACTTGAGGAAGCTAGGCACCTGTGTGACTTATTCATCAACCTACCATCGCCAAACGGATGGCCAAGCCAAGCGCACCAACCAGACCATGGAGCAGCTGTTGGGGGGGCCTTGGCGCCGGATTGTTAGGGATGGGAATGCGAACTCCTGGTGGCTGAGTTTACCTACAACTCAGTAGTGCATATCTTGACGGGAAGTTCTCCCTTTGAGGTGGTGTATGGGGTACAACCTGCATGTCCCTTGGACATGGCGACGGGATCAGACCTACCCGCGGTGCAATACTTTGCAAGTGACTTTACGAAGGTGTGGCGGAGCGTACGAGATGTGCTTCACAAGGGCCCGCAGCAGATGAAGTGGCAAGCAGACAAGCACCGGACAGCTGAGGAGTTCTTGGTGAAGTAAAGGGTGCTCCTAAGCTCAAGGAACCTGCAACTGGGGGGGGGGGGGTATAAGCTCAAGCTTTGGTGTGTGGGTCCTTTTCCTATCACGTGGAAACGGTCAGCGGTGATGTATGAGCTGAAGACGCAANGAAGTGGCAAGCAGACAAGCACCGGACAGCTGAGGAGTTCTTGGTGAAGTAAAGGGTGCTCCTAAGCTCAAGGAACCTGCAACTGGGGGGGGGGGGTATAAGCTCAAGCTTTGGTGTGTGGGTCCTTTTCCTATCACGTGGAAACGGTCAGCGGTGATGTATGAGCTGAAGACGCAAGACCACGACGGGATCCATTCCATGTTCCACGCTTCTCTCCTCAAGGCCTATAAGGAGCCAGATATACAATTCACGGTACGGGGACAGGTTCCTCCTACACCGATCTTTGTGGAGGATGAGGGAAAGTACGTGGTGGAGAAGATTCTCGAGCATCTTTGGCGCGGCAACGGGTTGCAGTACCAGGTGCAATGGCTCGGCTATGCACCTGGGCACAACTTCTAGATTCCCTGAGCTGACTTCCACAGGGGCGATGCGGTTAATACGGGCTTTCGAGCGTACTAGGAGCGCACCGGGACGGTGCACCTTCGGAGGAGGAAGGGAGGTGATGTTATGTGTGCCGCCAGATGAGGTGGTGATTATGTCATCATGTTGTAGTAAAATGCATTATTGTCTGCTCCCATTGTATTGTACGTGAAAATTTATGAAAAATTGACCCATGAACTGGATCATTTGGTGTACGGACAAGAGATATTCGGCCGTGCAAAAGTGAGAGGCGCACCTCTAGGAAACAGGAGACATACCGGTTCACCCCAAGCACGTCGGAGCAACTTTCTCGCCCACTGCAGCCAAAGCGCCCCTCGATGGATGCTTAGTCAATTAGGCAAGGTTCATTGAGATCCATGGGCACTTTGGGATGGCAGCTGGAGCTGCATTCGGAAGCAAGGGCGCTTTGGTAGGCTGTGACCCCTGTTGGCAGTGCTGCCAGCGGCAGCCACACATGGAGCACTCAAACGGCCATAACTCAGCCGTTTCTTCACAGATTGAGGCATTCTTTGGTGCATTGGAAAGGTTGCAATGCGTACTACATGATGCATGTGTTATTTTTATGATTGCACCTCAATAGATGGGTTCCGAGCGTCGAGGGGCTCTCGGCTGGCTCATAGGGGTTGATACAGAAGGAAGCCTAGGGACTATTGTAGGTATGCCAATCTTACCCAGAGACTCTGTACATTGCCTCGTACTTATCCATCAAGTCTAAGGATTCATTCCTTACTTTTTCTCCAAGCATCACCTTACAGACGTCCATTCGATCCTCCTATCCTTCCGCAGCGCACCTTGGTACAAACGTGCTAGGAGAGTCGCACGGCGGGAACATCGGTCTCTAGCAGTGGTCTTGCTACTAGGAGAGGGTCGTGTGGCATCTCAAGGGTTGGCCCACACACCAAAAAATTGAGGGTTGGGAGGTTCATCCAAATGGCTTGGCGTGTGATTGTCACGTCGAGCGCCCCTCGGTTCACAGAGCCTGACGCAACTCACAAAACAAGCATTACAACCACATCCCTCCAACAGTCCCAACCCCTAGTGCGCATTGCTCGGCCTCTAATGAGCTTCAGGCAATGTAACCCTCCTGTTCACTGTGCCATGATACCGTAGTACTTCCCAGAAGAAACATGTAGTTTATTTGACTCCCTCCTCCAATACTCCATGCCCACTTGCCGTTGTAGCCATCAACTACCGCCAAGCGCTGCCAACAAAAGAAGAGACCACGACATGGTACACCACACCACTTGCTTAGCCGCATGTTTGGCTCTCGCCTTGTAGCATACGGACCATTTTAAGGTTAAAAATGGTCGTTATGGGGTATTCTGGGTACTCGAGGCTCAAGTTTTGAGGAGCCAAAAGTCCGGAATATATGACGGGCTAGAGTCTGGTTCGACTCTAGACTAGAATATCTGTGGCTAGATTCTAGGTGACAGGAGTGTCGTGATGGAAAATCCACCGCGTCACTCCTCCTCCACCCTTGGCTTGGCGCTAGGGTCCTGTTCCAGCATGGCAATGCCATGTGGTATGATTAGGGTTAGTATTATTGTTTTTTGCCCATGCCTTTTGACAATTATGTCAATTTTTGATGCGGTTCATGGTTGAGGCAACCATTCCCTCTTCCTCCTTGGACTAAACTTTATGAGAGTCTAAGTTTTGGGTTCAGAAGTTAGTCGCAAAACAGCCCACGACTGTTACACACCTGAACATTACAAGAATTGCGTAAAGAGGTTGATACCAGAGGTAATGTGAGGATGAATGGTTGTGGCTAGGTACATGACCTAGAAAAAGAGGCATAGGTTCAGGGTCATGTCCAGGATCACTCTCAGTTGTGTTAGTTCATCAAGTTTTAGGGTATGATGTCCGTCTGGTGTGATGGGTGTAGAGGCAGCTGGAGTTGCACGAGGAGATTTCCAAATCACTCCCATGCTCGAACCATACTTCTCAAACCCATTTAAAACCTAATTGATCATGGCAAGTGGTTTGACGATCGCGTTTGGATTATAGACCTTATCAACAGCTATCCACGTCCCTTTTTCAAGTCAGCATTGACAACACCAGGCGCCTTTAGGATTGTGTGTTACCTGCTCTGCTCCCAACTACATTTGTCGAGGAGCAAGTATACATCTACCTTTGGTACTGTGCGTACAATAGTTTTAAATCAAACAAAATATGAATGCTTCCAAAGATAAAGAAGCACAATCTCCTAATTATTTGCATGCTTGGGAATGCGCTATATAAAATGCACAATGCGCTCACCATTTTGTTGATGGAGTATGAGGGTCATTCGCTATAATGGGATTAAACCTAGAGTATCCATGTTGCTTTGAAAGGTACACTGGTGCCCTCGATGGTATGCACAAACCAGTCACAACAACAACAGAAGGACGTGCGCCATACCACAACAAGACATGCTTTACAACGCAACACATGATTGTTATTGTTGACGTTGTGCTTAGGGTCCGCTTTGTATGGGCAGGGTGGAAGGGTTCTGCACATGACACTATCTTGCTTAAAGATCCCCTTGCTCCTTCAGAGGCTTCATCATTGTCCTCATCCTATAACACAGTGGTTTGGGTGTCGTCGTCATCGTTGTTGGTGGGTAACACTCCTCCACCACCCACTTGTGGTTTGTCGTTAGTAGCGCTGCAATCCCATACCTTATGCGCAAAAGGGTATCATGAGTTGGGTCCTAGGTTGGGGGCCTCCTTGAACTGTGGGTTGTGCATAATGAGAGATTTCCACTGATGCGTGCGCCCAACAGGTTTGAAGGCAACATTGTCCCACCCCCATCCTGTAGGGAGCGGGTGGGTGATGAACCAAAAAAGTGGTTTGTATTGTCGCTTGATCTTGTTGGTCTGCTGTTGTACCTTGCAGTGGGACAGCTACCTCTTAAAATGCTTCATAAGCACAGTTGCTATTATCAAAATAACCCCTCTTCTCTACAAAATCATCACGAAGAAAGGAAATGACAAGTATAGTGCGCAAAAGCGTCTATGTATAGCGAGACCCATCATCGACATCAGCTGTTGAGCCTGGCTGAGCCGACGGCTCACTGTATGCGGTGGGAGATAAGGTGGAGGAGCAGGACATGGGGGTGCTAGCTACGCCAATGGAGATAGACCTGCTATACTAGGCGAATTCAGGTCTATGAAGACAAGGTCCCTCTGTTGGATAGATGAAAAACCAGCATCCACCACTAGTGGTTCTCTCCGGATGCGCTCATAGCTTGGTAATGGGACGAGCTTGCTTGGCTTGATTTTTTTACATGTCATGTTCATGGCAATGGATCCTGCGGCCACAGGGAAGTGGACGCAAGGTGACGCAGATGGAACAAGAGGTTCTGTTCACCGATATCCTCTGATGGGGTTGTTGTGGGTGGAATAGGGAGCGCACTTGGTGGAGGCAACCGCAAAAGCGTAGTCGCCCATCCCACCGCACAGTTGCAAGAAAGTTATGTGGTTCTTGAGATTTTTCATGGTTGATGAGATGCGAATGGAAGAAGTGGAAGGGATCCCAGTGAAAACAAGATATGTGCTCAGTACAGCCTGCTGGATTGTCATGGTGGTTGTTCGATGATGGAAGCAGTTGACAATGACACGCTTCTAGGTTCTAGGTACATAGACAATTGGTTCCATGGCACCTTGATGTGCTCTCCTTGGAGCAAACGACACCCGCCATGGGTTCCTGGTTTGTCTCTGGGTCATGGGGTGCTCTTCTATGTGAAATGACGACTTGGTATCAGTAACATTGGTTGTCTAGCCAACGGCGGTGAAGAGTTTTCAAGACAGCCCAATAGGCAACGTCACACACCAACTTCATTGTCCAGCAGTGGTTGAGTAAGCATATGGTAATGGTTGGAAGCATGCGGCCAGAAAAACAACAAAACATGATGTAAAGTGGACAATCTGTGTAGCCATTACCACTAAGAAAAACAATGTTACAATGTGTTGCATTTACATTAAAAATTTGTTGAGAAATCTGCGAATTCAATGTATCGTGTGATACTACAATCTGAAACATGGTTCTTGAATGATGCTCTTGATTTTTGCATCATCTGTCGCAACACAAGTAGTGCGAGCAGTGAATCGCACGAGTCAAAAGGGGGGATATGTGAGGATTGTGTCATTCACATCCAGACATTCCTCAATTGGATTCTCTTTGATGTCTCTGTTGTTCGGCAGCAGTCAATGATTATGAAATCACATCAAGTTTCAAATTCAGAGTTTACCGCACTGTACCTAAGCCACCAATACTTACTAGGGAGAACAGTTGTAAGAAAAGAACCAACAGGAAACGAACAGTACTGAAGGGAAAAAAAGGATGAGTTCTGAGAAAAATCAAGGGTGCAGCTGATTGTTGCAAGACTTGGTTGAGAAAAACTTTTGTGCGACTGGTTTTTAAACTGGTATGATGGGTCTTCTAGATTCACATGTGTATGTACTAATCTTTTAATTGGCCTATACTTAACTGTCAATGGAACATCCAACAAAGATTGGGATCATGATGGCATGCTCCAAATGCAATATCACATGTTCTCTTCCGAGAGATTACCCTCACAGTATCCCTCATCATGTCCACCAAATTGATAGCAAAGATGATGGAATGTCCTTATGAAATTATTTGTGGAATTTCCATCACATCCTCAATGATGCCGCAACATCTTTGTCGTCCAATGACAACCCCTTGTACTCAATGAATGGTCAACAAGTTCTCAACAAACTCCATGAAGTGTTACGCCAAGCAGAACGTACATGGTTTAGAGGAATGAGGTGCGGAGTATGAGATGGTTTGAGGAATAAGGGCAGTTTGATAACTTGTATTGATAAGTGTACTGGAATGAAAAGTATCTGACATGTCTGTGCATACAGTAGTGAAGAACAAAACGAGGCATTGGTTGGGTCTTCGGAGCTCAAGTTGAGCGATGCATGTGGCGTTGCATCTTCAGTGGTTGCTTTAAAAAAAATTGCCAAGAAGTCAGGGTATTTGAAGAATATCAAGACGTGTTTTCATAAAGTTTCAGCGCTGTCAAGAAATGAACCAAAATAGTATCAAAGTGATTATGTAATTGGCGAAAGCTTTGTTGACTATTCTAGATAGTGGCCAAACGTGTCAAAATTTTGAGAACAAAAAACAGGAGGTCGGGACAGGTGATGAAAATGCCCTCTTCAAAACAACATAAAAGTCCTAAGGCCGATGTGCGATGGGCCACAAACACAAAAATTCTCACTCACTGAGTTACGCGACTTTTGCACGTTTGCATGATAACATTCCTCCCCCTTTTAGCCGTGACGTCTTGGTGCATTAGAAGACGTAGGCTGGTGATGCCTGTAGTAGTAAAAAAATAGATGATCGACATTGCTGGTGGATGTAAGATTCACACATATTGTGTGTGACATCATATTCATGCCACTTGATGAGATAATTGGACGTTTTTCCATGCCTTTGATGTCCAAGGATATACTTGACTTCGTCTCCGTCTATGGAAGAGTGGATGAATGGCCATGTTGTCTGGTAGGCAAATTCAAGCAAGAAATGGACTGTACATTCGCTCAATCTCAAATGGTCCCAACCATTTGGGTTTGAGCATTGCAAGATATTTTTCGTGAAGTTTGATGATTGTGGAGCTTTGTAGGATGTGATCGCCAATGTTAAACATGTCATTGCTATGTAGTATACTTGCTACTTGCTTCATTGTTGCCTATGTATGTACAAGGATTTGTATAGACGTAGGCGACAATCGATGGCAACTACTGGAATGTTGCTTTGGCTCCATAATTACTTCATTGTGGAGGACATTTTGCCGTAGACTACTTCAAGCAAGATTTCACCCATTGCAATGGAGGTCTTTGAGTCATATGAGAGTTTGGCAATTTGTAGTTTTTGTATCCAATCACTTCCATGGGGCTCGCTTAAATTACAAATAAGTTGTTCGGAATTCTAATAGGGATGCTCGTCTTGCCTGTCAGTTTGTGGATGGAATGATGTTGATAACTTGATCCGATTGTCGTAACATGTCATCAACTTGTACCAAAAACAACTCATGAAGCTGCTGTCTCTTTCTCTAACGAGGATTCCTGGTATCCAGTGCAGCCGCATGATGAAATTTAGAAACACACATGTTGTTTCCTCGGTGGTGAAGGTGGTGCTGGTTGTCTGAATGAAGTATGACATTTTGGAATACCTGTCCACCACAACGAGGATGTCCACCATATCCTTGAGGCCTCCGGAGTTGTTTCATGTGACAATGCTTTCATCGCTGACAAGTGTCACACTATTTTTACAAATGCCGCCACATTCGCCTGCATGCGGTCCCACCACTATTACTTTGCCAGCTTCTTGAGAATCTTGTCCCTGCCAAAGTGTCCATCTAGACCGGTACTGTAGCACTCTTCTACCAACAACCTTTGTATCTTCTCCTTTGGTGGTACAATGACTTGGCAAGTGAAGTGACATCGCAACTAGGGGTTGTTTAACTAGAATTTGATCTTTTCATACCCATCGAACTCCTTGTAATCCTTTGCAAACTATCTCATGAGGTACGGTTCACGTTCAACAGGCAATGTGGTGATATCGGTCATAAAGTCTGATCATCGGCTCAGATCACCCACCGCATTATTCTTTTCAGGTCGATTCTCAATGTCGTAATCAAAGTTTGACTAGGAGAATTCCATCCATTGAGTTTTTCAATAGCTCAGCTATGGCCGAGTCTTAAGATATTGAACAAAGTGCTGGTTGGTTTGGGCACCATATTGTCAGGGTTTCAGATAACAATGCCATGTTTTAACCCATGTACGCCCATTAACATTTATTTCTTGACACTTGCATAACTCAAGTGCAGTCCACATAATTGTTTGGACATATACGCGACTGGTTGTTCTGCACCGCCGTTGTCTTGGATGAGAACGGCTCAGATTTCTTGATCGGAGCATCGCTGACCATGATATAGTCCACCACTGGATCTGCCAATACTAGCGTGGGTGGTGCCGAGGCCAGAGTGTTTCTCAAAGAGTTAAACACTTCATTTTTGCAACCCCCCCAACTCCACTTGGTAGTCTTAGGAGTGAGATTGGAGAGAGGCATGACACTCGAGCGTAGTCCTGTATGAATCAACGGTAACGGACGTAAAATCCGATAAGTACTTAGACATCTTGAACATTGGTCAGTGTCAGCCAATCAGTGACCACCTCAACTTTCTACCAGTCCATTGTTATTGTTGCAATGCCAATGATGCAGCCCAGAGACTTGATTGAATGGCGACCAAAGTCGCACTTAGAGATTTTATTGTATAACTTCTCTATTCATAAAAAATCAAGGACTTTTTGCAGGTTTCCATCGAACTCTTTCAAGGGTATACATGTACACCAAGATGTTCATTGAGATGTACAATGAAAAAGTGTATGGTTTAAAAATGTTTTTCATTGCTTTCATAAATAATTCTGGGACATTTGTGAGTCCTAATTCCATGACCGTGAACCAAAGTGTCCACATATCGTGTTGGATGTCATCGTCTTGATGTCCTTATCGGATATGAGGATCTCATGATAGTCGTTGTGGCACTGCAAATTTTTCAGGTGCCAATGCCGATGAGGCCAGTATTGTAGCTTCTGTTGTTGCAATATCCTCTATTTCCCTGTTTCCACGCTGACTAGCCACGCTTGTGCTCCGTGTTGCAGATATCATTTGGCCACGTCCAGCGATGTTGCATGTGTATGTTGTTTTCTGGCCACTGCAAATTATTCCGTTGCTTCCTCCTCTACTACTTCCCATAACTGCCGCGATGTTGTGGGTCTCTCAATTAGAAGCTTGTGTCCTTTCTTGCCATTAATGTTGGCGCAAGCTGCCCTGCTACTCAAGTTGACCTCTACATTGTGTCGGGACAGGAAATTTCATTCGAGGATTACTTTGTGGCCGCTTGTTGGGCAAGTTTTCTAGATCAATGCGTAGTGCATATAACTGGTTTAGAGTCAGAGTGGTTTGTGAATTTGACGGATCTGCATTCCTCCATTGATGGTTTTTCCTTCAAGCATCCCTGGTTTGGTGTGAAAACCCAACTTTTGAACCATTTCATGGCTGAAAGAATTACAAGAAGCTCCTCCATTGGAGTTGAGCCTATACCAAATTACAACTTTTACGATTTCTTGGTTACAGTCGCAATGGTTTTGTTGCTTGGTCATCCTCATACCCCTCATCAAACTTTACAATCAGAGGAACCCTCGTCTGTGGATAAGTGCTTCGTTTAGATGGGCGACCGGCTGCCGCTGATGTTTTCGACCCATCAGGAGCTTCTTCATCTACTCTTTCCCTTTGCCGTTTCCCAACTCTCCATTTTCCTTTGTGACTTCCCCCCCTTTTTGCCTATTGTTTTTGCTTCCTACAATTATACGAGATGTGCCCAGGCTTCCTGTAGATTTAGCTTAACCATTCATTGCATTAGTCAACGGAATCGATCTCTATTGAATACAAGGTTTCTGTCAACTGTGGCTTGCTGTTGCCATGATATAGATTGGAGCCTTGGGGCTTCTAGCAGTTGGGTTCCTACATCCATCCATTGTAATTGATGATGTCCATGCAATGAACCATTGCGATCATTCACAAAGGTCATCTTGGATGCCAAACATGGCAATTGCTTGCAAGATGTCGTGCTTGAGGCCATTGTTGAAGTAGAAACAAAGCTCATCAGAGACAAGGTCATCGCCAAATGACGTGACCAAGGCAAACCCATCCTGGATGGAACCTTCGGCGCTGAACTAGCCGACGCCTAATCGGAACCAAGCGGAGCGGACCAAAAAGTCGCCAAAGTAGCAGCTTCCGGAATTGAGCCCAATGGGAGGGATTTTCTGCCTGGACCATCTTAAAAACCCAAAAAAAAGGGAAAAGAAAAGAAAGTTTTGTTATCTGAGATAATGTCTTGGAACATCGTGTATAGTGCCACACTGGACTGCTGATGCAAAACTTGAATCTTTCATCATACTTCAGACTTCTTCTTTATTCATTGAAGTTGTATAAACATGGCGCAGACAAACTCTATCCAAGTTTCCGGTGGAGACAGTGAGTTGTACCACATTGGTTTGATGTCCTAAAGAGGTAGAATGCATGTGGTGGATGATGTAAGAGCAGTTGCATGAGCCATTGATTGAGTTCCGCCAATCTCCTGCTGCCATGAGATGGTCTTCAGATCGTACGACCAACTGAAATCTGTGCCACAGAAAAGCAAAGCCGTGAGGTCAATGTTCTTTCTCTCATTGTTGACCCCAGCAGTAGTGAAGCACACCTCCAAACTCGTCAGCCACATCCGAATATTCGGTCCTTTGGAGTTCGTAGGATGGAAGGGCTCGAGAGGTTCCAGTCAAATTCAAGGCTTACTGGAGAGTTGGTTATTCCTCTCGGTGAACATTACTTCCTACATGTATGCATCACTACACTGATTTATTGGAGCAGATGGGTATCAAGGCTCTCACGTACCAAAATCCTCTGGTACGTTTCTTTATTCATGCGAGCTTGCTGGCGTGTACCTCGAATCGTGCCAAGTGTCACCACTGTGGACAACAGCAGAGGCAAAGGGTCCGTTGAGCTCGAGGGTTCCATCACCAGACTGGTTGTTGGCGTCATTGGTACTGTCCCATTTGCTGTAATGGTTTCTGCTGTTGCATGGTTTTCCTAGAGAGCGTTGTTGATTATGTGCTAGTGATTCTCCATCGACGCAGTGTTTACCGGTTACTACTGCTCGTTGTATGGTGCGCTGCTTTGTTCACCGAAAAGTCTGTGAAGTCTGCAAGCTTCTGGGCAGTGCAGATCCACTAAAGACTCATGTGAGGTTGTCACCTTATATTCAATGCGGTGTTTGTCCCTACAGTGCCACTACACTCCAATACGAATTGTCAAGTCAAGCGGAATGTAGATGGTTCACAGGGATAAGGTGCAGAGTAGAATAAATGGAAAGGACTGGGACAATGTATAACTTGTGTTTAGCAATAAGTGTACTTTGATTAAAATTTCAGACATGTCAAGCGCATACATACAAAATCTAGAAGCAGAATAAGGCAGATTTTGGGTCTTGGGTGCTCGAGTCGAGCAATGCATGTGACCTCACATCGTGAGTTGTTGCTTTGAGAAACTCAATCGAGAAGTCCGGGGGCTTTGAGAACACTAAGGCACATCTTTCTAAATTGCTGTTTTCATCGAGAAGTTGACCAAACCATTTTCATTCATTGATACGGTTTGCAAAAAACGTGTCGAACACGCTAGAGAGTGGTCAAATGCATCGGAACCTTTGAGATTGGAACACCGAGGTCAGGGCAGGTGGCCAAAATTCCATCGGCCGT
Source organism: Penium margaritaceum (assembly GCA_023375785.1). NCBI lineage: Eukaryota > Viridiplantae > Streptophyta > Zygnematophyceae > Desmidiales > Peniaceae > Penium > Penium margaritaceum. Next base: position 48,573 of record SZWC01002320.1, on the reverse strand, counting down.
TTGGTGTAAAATTCCTGTGGTCGACACACGTGGGCCACAATTGTAGCAACAGAAATTCCCACTCACCAAGTTTAGGGGCTCATGTACAGCTAGGAAGTAACAATAGCTACTCTTTTCCAAGGTCATCCTTAGCTAGTATTTTCCACAGATGCTAGCAACTAAAGCATCATATTTATAATTACCTCATTGTAATTCTAGACCTCTTTTCAATTCCATAGTTTTGGTTTTCATTAACATCTCCATTTCCTACCACACAAAAAGCTGACAAGTTTTGAGAGGCTACAAATTTTAGACATTGAACCAAATCTGTAAGAGAAGAAGGATATAAATACAACTAAATATTTGTGTGAGCAATCATTCTAAAACACATGCATCACTTACTTCTATAGGTTTGACCTTGTTGGCAGAATGGCAAAAAAAATCACATATGATATGGGGCTATGGCGGTGGTATCCATGCACCCAAAGTTATGAAAGTATCACATCCACAAGTTTGAACATGAGCCTCTCGTATGCCACTACTTTTCCATCCCACATAAGTGTCGTGCATTAGTAGCCTAGCGACTACTTGAGTTCAGAAAGAGCCTTTTGTGGTCGCCAGATCCTGTTCGTGCTATTAGTGAAACCTGGTGGTTGCATAATGTGAATCTCCTTGTCAAGATGACCATGTACGGACACATTATTGACATCCATCTGCTTCAGTTTCCAGTCATGCTGTGCAACCAGGCTTACAACTACGTGAGCTGTAGTGCAATGTCCAACAAGAGCAATCGTCTTGTCAGATTCAGTACCACAGATCTGGGAGAACCCTGTCGGAGTCAAGCAAGCCTTGTATTTGTTGACCTTGCCATGAGGTTTCAACTTGCATCGGAGGACCCAGCGAGCCAAGACATCTGTATGGCCCATTGGAAGGTCCACAAGCTCAAAGCCACCATGCTCTTTGAGAGCACCCAACTCCTCCTGTATGGAATTTTCCAAGAGATCAGCGCCAGCTGCCTCTTGAGCCAGCCTAATTGTGATAGGCTCTAGAGGGAGTGTGGGAAGGCTGCTCGTTCCAAAGCATGCATCGACATACCTCTAGATATTTGAACATGATGTTTGAGTGTTTTTCAAGGTGATCAGATTTGATACAATACTTTGTTCATCAAACATATAGGAGCCAAAAAAAAAAATCTTTAAAAAACAGTTGAGTTACTGGGTTCATACCCTCATTTCATTTCGAACATACTGTTGGCTGTCTAGAAAAATGAGTTGCCGATTGCGCAAAAAACGTAGTGTTCAGGTTTTCTCAACAGGGATTAGGGTTTTGGCGAGCCATTAACAGCCAGCATGAGACTGGTCAGAAGCACACACAGCAAAAGACCCGTATGAATCCTTCGCATGGTGCCAAATTCTAGGAGAAAGTAAGAGGTGAGCACGACCGGTCGTTGAATTCAAGGATCAAAATTTCCACAAGTTCAACAAAATAGGAACATCAAAATTATTTCAAAACTGAAGGTATCGTCTAATTCATGGAACGTATAATGAGGAAAAATGAAAATTACGAATTCATAGATCCGGGGGGTAATCCTGCAACGGAGGTGTCAAGCACGCAGTGAAACTCATGTGCAACAAGTGCATACCCCACTGCTGAGTTGGGATGGACAACACTGATAGCAAGGCTAAGTGCATCTATACCAGTGGGTCTAGAAGAGGGCCCACCAGTAGAGAAGGATACACCAGAGAGTGTGTGGGACACTAGGAGGAAAGAGAGACCGAAAACTGGGGAGCGAACAAAGCCTCCCTCCGCTTGTGTATGGCTCCAGATAGACAACAGGGGCCAGTGGCTCAAGAGGTGACACTGGGATGTCCACCGACTTTGTGGTCTTTGACAAGGAATTAAGATTTGAATCAGGAGGAGACTTTGCTGATGCAATAATTGATACAGGTGCTGACTTTAAAGATGTAGGTATAGAAGATGTAGAGAACAACAATGACTCTGGGGAAGAAGATGCCGGAGTGCTGGATGGGGAGGACATACTGGGAGATGCACTAGTAGGGAAGGCACCCAGTCTATCCTCCTGTGATGACTGTGTGGAGGGAATATGATTAGTAGAGGGGATTGTGCCGGAGGGGGAAGGCGATGGGCCCCCAAGACCGGAGGCTGAGACAGACCCTCCAAGCTGACAGAGAAAGAAAAGAGAAGAGGGTGGAGTGACACATGATAAATCGCGTGAAAAAGACATCCTCAAATAATAGTGCATCGTGCAACTCAATGACTTGAGAACGGTCAGCGTCCCCAAAATGTCAAGCAATAAACATGGCTGCGACACTGAAGAAGGTACAAAGGTGACTACAAGGACTACTCTTCCCGTCAGGAAGGTCCTTAGGGAGCCAGACGACATTGACACAACCTCAGACACGAGCAAGATGCATATACCCGCAGCAAGAAAACCAGCATTCAAAGGGAGTGCCATTACAGAGAAAAATTACGCAGTTCTAGACCCATGTCATGTAATAAATGGCCTTGAAGGAGACAAGAGGGTGAAAAACAGAGACTGTGAGTAGGGTGAAAACACCACCAACAACAATGTGATGCTAGTGTTCTTGTTGTTTGTTGTTGTTGTTGTTGTTGTTGTTGTTGTTGTTGTTGTTGTTGTTGCTG
>SZWC01002320.1:34266-44266 GCA_023375785.1 Penium margaritaceum | reverse complement strand
GCCTAGGTACAAATGCACTGCGGAGTGTGACAGTGGGATGTGGAAGCACAGTAGCAGGACTTAGATTCAGAGGTAGGAAAATTACCAATGAAGCGACAATAATCAATCAAGGCACAAGTACAGGCAAGTGTGGGCTACGTGCTGATGAGTGGTTGCTACTACAGATGTAGCATCTGGGATTGTTTCAATCGGAGCTAGGAAGAGTAGGCACCGCGGCGGTGGGCCCGGACCAGATCGAGAGTGAGACGAGAAAGAGTTTCTTCTCTTACTGGGGACGCATAAGCGTCCTTACTCTGATACCAATAGGTAGTAAAGGATGCAAAGATCACGAACATGTCATGCACAGGAGGGAGAATTCACTCAGGACGCCATGGGGCAACCAAGCTTAGTTTTAGAACGACCAAGTAGACTCAAAAAGTGAGTTTCATGGTTCACAGTTCTGCGAGGTGATACAGGCTGGTTGACTGGGCCACCAACGCAAAGTGCTCGGCATGGTGCTTTGACGTCACCCCGGGAACAAACCAGACAGGTTTGCAAGCGTGCGGCCGGTGGTTTCTCAAATGCCATAATAAACCGGTCGTGTGGTCCCCAATAAATCAAAGACCTCCACAAAAAAACTAACAAGTGACCACATCAACCACGAGCATATGTAGATGCATGCCCCCATGTCCTAAGAGGCCGGTAAGCACGCGCAAACACCGAGCAGGTCGTTCGGGTGAGCACGTGTCGCCACCCCGGGGTCAAGCCCGACCACTCGGTATTAAACCAAGGGCGGCTTCTCACCAACGCAGAGGCAAATCCGGCATGGTGGCCCCCTAAGGATCAGCACCCAGATAACATGCAACTCCCCCAAGACACTCAAAGGCAAGCAAGCATGATGCAGGGCACGACAGTGAGAATGTACAAACCCTAGCATTTATCACATCGATGAGAAAAGGGTCAAACAATGGCCATGCATGTGCCAGAGGGAACTCTTGGGTAGGGCAACCACTTCATGATGCCAAAGGCTCCAGCTATGGTGCGCTCGCATGACGTCTCCACAGGTAAGGCCATTGTCAATTAATCTGTGCTTGTGTGTCCCATGGAGGGGGAGACAAGAGGGCATAGAGATGTGAGTGGCCAGCGAACTTCAACACAAAGTGAGTTGTTTCCCCAATTTTATTCCATATCAGAGGTTTTCAAAGGGTTGTTTAGTGGCCGATTGGCACAAGCCATGCGGCAGAGGCAACAAGAGTGGAGCCGCTGAGAACCCTGTATAACTTGAACAGGGATGGCAGCGGTACTACCGGTACCGCGGTATATCGCGGTTTCGTACCGCGGTTTTGTACCGTAGTATCGCGGTACTGCGGTATCGTTATTGTTTTGGCGGTACCGGTACGGTATCGGTACTCACCTAGAGGGGTACACCTCTTCCGTACCGCGGTATTGTACCGCGGCACTTTCCAACAAAGAGCAAAACATGTCCGATTGTATGGCTGATTACTACTTTTAAAATGTTCAGCACTTTGAAAGTGGATTTCAGAGTTAATCCACGCTAGGCTTTCCGCGGTAGTCAATTTTTACACTAAAAGACTAGGTTTTGTAATGGGCGGTACAATACGTAATGCGGTACAACTGGAATACCGCGGTGTTGAACTCATACCACTGTTAACATGGTACCGGTACCAGAATCAGTGCTGACCTGCCAGAAAATTAGAATACCGTGGTACTCTTGTACCACGATACTCAATACCGCAGTTTTCCATCCCTGAACTTGAACGTGCGATTGCTTTACAGCACCACTTTGTTTGCACAACAGCCATGTTGATTCACTCTCCTACATAAATTCATCTATGTATAGACTTGCGGACAGTAATCGGTACAACGGTAGTGCAGGACTTGAACTCCCACGGAAACACAAGTATCTTGCGATCGTACAAATCTCAACATGAGCGGACGGTTCTATCCGCAAAACTCTCAATCACTTTAATGTTGGTTTGATGCATGCAACTTCCTTGGATGCCTGCATGCAGTTAAGAATGATCTGAAATGGTTGCATCTGTTGCGCCAGTTTCCATTTCAAGTATAGAGCCCAGAAGATCTTTTGCTTCATTTTACAATTTAATTGTGCAGAACATCAGACTGGCTGTTGGTTTTTGTCTCACATCTCTCACTTGTACTCTTTTGTGTCCTCTTGGCTTGTGTACATCGGCATGAAAATGACTGACGGTGAGACGCGACGCTGATGGAGTGTCGTCCGGTGGAGCCGACGCACGCTGAGGTCTACACGCAGTTTGCTGGAGCCTCCTCCCTCCTTCGTGCTCAGCTCCATCGATAAACCTCCTTGGCAGTTGTGCCGCCGGCAGGCACTATCGCTACATATGCTTCCTGCACACATCCATCGTCGTGTTTGATTGCATTGTTGCGTTCACAGCGCTATGTCATGCCTAAGGTCTAACTTTCATGATTTTCTGGCACTCTTGGCACCGGGAACTAGTGTAGACGCTGCCTGAGTTTAGGCCGTCATAATTCCTCACTGATGTTTTTCTAGCTGATTTTGACTGCACGACTGCGTTTGCAATTTGCGTATTATGGTATGGTCTAGTTTTTGAGCAAAACGGACGACGCCCAGGTTTGGGCTGTCGGCCATCTGGCAGGGCTCACCGAGAAAACTTGCCTGCCAGAAAATAGGTCTATTTTCTCATTGGCTTAGAAACTGAGTAACAAGCTCTACAGAGCAAGGGGGGAGCTAGATTTTGGAGGGGTCTCCCATTGTTGCTCATTCTTGTTTCTTAATCAGTCACTTCCAGTTTTCAACTGCTTTCTGGCGCTAACACTGGCACGTGCATCTTTGAGTAACAAACTTTGAGCACTCTGACTTTGACTCTAGAGCGGTACACTAAGGAAGCAGCTGACTAAGCAACGAGCGTGGAAGCCCGCACACTGCATCAGCAATGCAACTGCCCCAACCTGCGCTCTAGATTAGTTTCCAGCTTGGTATCAGAGCCATACGGTCTCCTACGCCACGAAGTACCTGGCGCAACAACACACCTAGCGCCATCATCAGAAGGTGACGTCAGTCCTAGGCCCCACTCTGGGTCCCGGCCACAGGCCAAAGGATTTCAAAACCTCGCCGCTGCCACTTCAGTCTGGCGAGCAGTTCCGGAGCCAGGAGCTTAGCTTCTGGATCTAGGCACAATGCGAGAACTTGTGGCCCTACTATGTCCTTCCCTTCGACTCCACCCAGGCCAATCAGGTGTATGACGCTGGTCGTGCCCTACGTGCCCTCGTTCCGGTGGCCCCTCCAGCTGCACGTGTTGCCCTCGAGCTTTTCCTTGGCGACCTCACCACTGGCGCCCTCTCTCATCCGGCATGGGCTTGGCATGTACTCGAGCGCCCTCATCACCAGTCTAGTGACACGGAGACCAGCCTCCTAATCCGAGAGTTCATCTCCCTCCGCATGGGGGGGATTGAGACGGTCACCTCCTACTGGTAACGTGTAGAGGATACCCTGCCCCGCCTTGGAGACGTCGCGCCACCCCCTCTCTTTGCGCTTTTGAGCATCAAGTGAGCCGCCACCAACCCCTTCTCCGACGTGTTCATCCATTACTCCCAGGACATCCTCATCGCGATGGCTGCCAAGGGTACCCTCATGCCCTGGACATACGAGCTCTTCCTCCACATCAAAGAGGCTCGTTAGGAATCACACATCCATCGCACAAAGTCCCTCACCTCTTTTGTCGTCACCTCTGTGGCCGTTGCCGGCCCAGCAGCAGCGGCGTCTTCCGGCGCCACCTTATCAGGCTCAAAAAAGTGCAGGGGCAAGAAGGGCAAGGGCCCTCAGCAGTAGTCTAGCGAATCTAGTGACGCAAGTCTCATCTGCCACAATTGTGGCCAGTTGAAATACGGGTGGTACACATGTCCTCTCCTGACTGACAAGGCTTGCATCATTGCCACCATGCGTTGCCAGCGCGAGCGTTGCCTTACCACCACTGTCGTGACCGTCGTAGGTCCCACTGCACCTTTGCCGCTCGCAACAGCTCCATTGCAGTATCTTCCACAGCCGTTCGCCCTTGCTCCTCTGTCACCAGCGCTTCCAGCAGCATCTTGCTCCTGCTTCCTAGACTTTGGCACCATTACACTACAGTTGGTCTAGTCCGTCGTACCCTCCACTCGCGAGCATCAGCTGGAGCAGTTCATCGCGCTTTAGCTCGGCCTTCCTCGCCCTCCTCCCCAGGAAAGTGCAAGTTGCGTAGTCGCTAGTACCTCCCCACCTTGCATAACAGAGTCTCTTCTGTGGTCGTTTCCTACCTCTTCGTCCACACCATCGTTTACCATGCCTCTTTGTGATGACACCGCCTGGCTGGATGACTTGCATTCTCGGTTCGCACCTCCGTCCACCGCGTCAGCGTCGCTCGTCCATTGCCATGTGACTGTCAGCGACCTGGCCACACCGGTCCAAGATCCGTCAGAGACCTGGATCATCGACCCTGAGGCCACCCATCACATGACGGCCTTGCGTGAGGCCTTCAATGTCCTTGGTGCCGTCACTGATGTCACCGAGGTTCGGATGGGTTTTGGTCAGGTGTTACCCGTTCGTGGTGTTGGTGTCATTCGTTTCCGTGGTCCAGCTGGTGATGTCTTCGTGAGTGATGTCCTCTTCGTCCCTAGCCTTGAGCTCAACCTCCTATTCGTCACTGCCCTTGATTGCATGAGCATGGACGTTCTGCATTCGCGTGATGTGGGCACTGTGTTGTTGCATCCATCATGTCATGTTGTTTTGCATGCGACCGCCAGTGGCAACTTGTGGCACGTACCGCGCTTGTCTGCTTCTACCTCTGTCCCCTCCTCATCGGCCGAGTCGGACCACGTGTTTGTTACTAGCACACTATCTCCACAGCACATGCGTCTCCTACATTTCCACCTCTATCATGTCAAATCCATCCGTGTTGAGAGCATGCTTCACACGCAGCCAGCCACGCGCCTTGACCCAGCCTCCTTTCCTCTGTGGTGTCCCACTGAGTGCATTGATTGTACTCAAGGGAAGATGCACCATTCCACCTACCTCCTCTCTGTCTCTAGAGCGACCTCCCTGCTTGACTTGGTCCACTCTGATGTCATGGGTCCTCTCCCGACAGAGTCTGTCAGCGAGCACAATCGTTATGTCTTGACACTTACGAACGACTACTCTCGCTATCGTTGGGTCTTCTGCCTTCGACAAAAGAGCGACGTCGTTCCCACCATTTGGGACTGGCTTGTCCATGCTGAACACAAGTGTGGTCACCCCCTCCGCCACTTCCGTTCCGATCGCAAGGGTGAGTTTCTGCAGGGGACCACACTCTTCCTCGCCTCCCGTGGTATCCATCATGAGACTTCAGCACCTTATACGCCTGCCCAGAATGGCGTCTCCGAGCGATGCATCCGCACTATGGCCAACGCCGTCCGCATCATGCGGGTCGAATCTTGCATTTCTGCTCGCTTCTACTTTGAGGCCATGACCTATATGACATTGGTCTGGAACCGGATTTCCCACGGTCCCATTCCCCATCTGTCCACACCATACCAGCATTGGTGTGGGGAGCGAACTGACTTACGTCCGGCCCAGGTCTGGGGCTGCGTCGCCATCGTGTGGTTGCCTGTCCCACACCAGGGTGGCAATCTTGAGCCTCGCATTGGTCCTTACACCTTCCTCGGCGTCTTGCGTCAGTCAAAGCCATGGCATTTCTGGGATCCCACCTAGCACTGCATCGTCGAGTCATGGGATGCCCTCTTCTTTGAGGACCTGCTTCCCCGCGACCTCGTTCGCTCCGATGCGTCGATGTTCCTCTCGTCGGGTGGGGGGTTTGTGGGTCTGTCTTCCATCCAGCGGCGTCCGCGCGTTCCATCGTCTGTGCCCGCGGGTCCATCTATGCCGGCTTCCCCATCTCTGCTCGTCAGCCCCTCAAAGCAGGCTGCCCCGTCGGTGTCGGACAACCCCTCATTGCCGGCTACCCCGCCTGTGTCTGAGAGCCCCTCAGCGCTTGCTCCCCCGTCTGTATCCGCCAACCCCTCGGCGCCAGCTATCCTGTTCGTGCCCGCCAGCCCCTCTAGGCCGGCTGCCCTGTCCGTGTCTGCTAGCCCCTCGGCGTCGGCTGCCCTGTCCATGGCCCCCAACCCCTTAGAGGCGCGTGCCCCATCCGTGTCCGCTAGCCCCCTAGGGCCGGCAACACCATCTGTGTTCGCCAGTCCCTCAGGGCCGGTTGCCCTGTCCGTGTCTGCTAACCCCTCAATGCCGGCTGCCCAGTCCGTGCCCACAAGCTCCCCAGGGTCGGCTGCCCCGTCCGTGTCCGCTAGCCCCTCAGGGCCGGCTGCCCCGTCTATGCCCGCCAGCCTCTCAGGGCCGGCTGCCCCGTCCGTATCGACGCGCTACACACGTGGTTCAGGCGAGAGCCTTAGACTCCTGCCGATAGTGAGCACTGAGGCCGCCTCTTCACGTCCTCTCGCGCCATGGCCTTGTGTCATCCTACGAGGCTCCCCACCTCATGTCAGACCCACTTCCACAATCGTGAGTGGGGACCCCGGTACCAAGGCACTTGGCTTGGCCACACTCTCGGTCATCACTGACCTGCATCCAGGGTCAGCTTTCGGCTATACCTTGCTCCATCAGGAGCACCGGTATGCCGTTGCCGCCACGCTCACGCAGATGCCACCAGGGGCACGAGATGCGCACGCCCTCATTGTCCGCTCCACGACGCGACCAGAGGACCCAACCACCCTACATGAGGCTTGGTCGTCTTCTGAGGCCGCTCGATCGGAGGCTGCATGCGCCGACGAGCTTGCCGCCATTCGGCAACGCTATGTCTATGAGCTCGTCGACCTCCCCCCAGGCCGTAAGGCCATGGGCACCAAGTGGGTTCTCTGGCGAAAGTGGAGGCCAGACGGGTTCCTAGACAAGTACAAGGCCCATCTCACAGCCAAGGGGTTTGCTTAGGTCCCTGGGATCGACTATGACCAGATCTTTGCCCCTGTTAGTCGGTTCTCCACCAACCGGGCATTGTTCACCCTGGTGGCCAAGCATGGGTGGGAACTGCATCAGATGGATGTCAGTAACGCCTTTCTTTATGGTTCATTGGAGGGAAAGGAGCTCTACATGGTGTAGCCTCTAGGCTTCGACGATGGCTTCGACAAGGTCTGGAAGCTGTTGAAAGCCCTCTATTGCTTGAAGCAGCCACCGCGTTGTGGAACCAGGAGATCCGTCGTACACTTCTCAGAGGCGACCTCCTTCCCAACTTTGCTGACCTCGCGTTGTTCATCTGTCCGCGAGGTTAGACCCTCGTTGCTATCCTAGTCTATGTCGACGACCAACTCATGGCATCGCCGGATGCAGCTGCCATGTAATGGGTGAAGGACTTGCTACATGCTGCCTACCGGATAAAGGACATCGGGCCAGCATGAGTCGCCTAGGCATGGAGCTTAAGCATGATCGCTCCATGGAAATCATGTATGTCCATCAGGCGACCTACATCCAGACCTCGTCCGAGCACTTCGCTCAGAACCTGCCCCTCGTGCCAAGAGCATCCTCACCCATGTCGCCTGATGGTCAGGCGATGCTCAAGAGATGTGATCCAGCTGTGGTGGGGGAGCCAGGAGGTGTGACCACGTATCTGCGCGTCATCGGGTCACTTGTGTTCCTGGCGACGACGACGCGTCCAGACATTGCGTTCGCCGTCAATTTCCTCACGCAGTTCTCTCTGGAGCCGCGTCACCTCCACTTTGAGGCCGCGATCCGAGTACTGTGCTATGTCATTTCTATCCCACGGCAAGGCCTCATGTTCTGTCAACAGCCGTCCGTTGTGGCGAATCGATTCAACGACAGTGACTGGGCTGGCAGTCCGGACGATAAGAGTCGTACCGGCTGGATCTTCCTTGTTGGAAGAACGATTGTGTCCTGAGGCAATGCCAAGCAAGGTTGCATTGCGCACATCAGTGTTGAGGCTGAGTATGTGGCACTTGGTTATGGTGCTTGTGAGAGCGTGTCGCTGCGCCGCCTATTGTGCGAGTTGCGTCAGTCTGTCCCGCCGATCACGTTCCACTGTGAAAATCAAAGTGACATGGCCATTGTTGATAATGACGGCGTGCACCACACTCGCACAAAGCACATCTATGTCAAGTATCACTGTGTACATTCGTTGTTGAATGACGGCAACATCAGCATTGTGTAGGTTGAGATAACACGACAATTAGCTTGTTTTTTGACCAAGGCACTCAAGCGTGACTCGTTCAGGAAGGCTGTGAGTGCAGTCGGTGTGTGTCCATGAGATTCTCTCCCTGTCTCCTTGGCCCCCGTGCTTTGTGCCCGTCCATGTACACTGCGCTTGTCAGTCGTGGGGGAGTGCAGGTTTTTGTCTCACATCTCTCACTTCCCTCGTCGTCCGGTGGAGCCGGCGCACGCTGAGGTCTACACGCAGTTAGTTTGAGCCTCCTCCCTCCTTCGTGCCTAGCTCCATTGGCAGACCTCCTCGGCAGTCGTGCTGCCGGCAGGCACTGCCATTACATATGTTGCATGCACACGTCTAGCGTTGTGTTTAACTACACTCTTGCGTTCGCAGCGCTATGTCATGCCTAGGGTCCAAGTTGGATGATTTTCTAGCAGTGTTGGCACCAGGGACTAGTGTAGATGCTGCCTGAGTTAACGCAGGATGTAAAAACGCCTCCCTGTTGTTTTTTCTAGTTGATTCTGACTAGACGACTGCATTTGCTGTGTGCATATTATGCTACGGTCCAGTTTGTAGGCAAAACGGACAACGCCGAGGTTCGGATTATCGGTCGTCTGGCAGGGCTCACCGAGAAAACTTGCTTGCCATAAAATAGATCTCTTTTTCGATTGGCATAGAAACTAAGTAACAAGCTCTACAAAGCTGGGAGGGGGGGGGGGGGGCTTGGATTTTGGAGGGAACTCCCATCGTTGCTCATTCTTGTTTCTTAATCAATTTCTTCCTACTTTCAATTGCTTTCTGGCGCTAACACTGGCGCGCACATCTTTGAGTAACGAAGCCAGGACACTGACTTTAGAGCGGCAGACTGAGGGGGCAGCTGACTAAGCAACGAGTGTGAAAGCCTGCACGCTACACTAGCAACACAACTGCCCCAACCTACTGAAGATAAGTTTCCAACAATCACTTTTGGTATCGGTTCGATGCACGCGACTTCCTCGGATGCCTGCATGTAATTTAGATTGATTTGAAATGGTTGCATATGTTCCGCCAATTTCCATTTCAAGTTTTGTGCCCAGAAGAAGTTATGTTTCATTAGACAATTCAGTTGTGTAAGATAGCATACTGGCAAAGAGTCCGAGGGTCAGGAAATCGTGACAGAAGTAAATAAGCAAAAGACATTGACCTAGGATCAGATAGAGCATATCTTGTGAGCAATAGAGCAGGAAGTTTTCAAAAGCAGGAATGGATCATCATTTGTATATGGTAGCGGTAGAAACACGAGAATGATGAGAGAGAAGATAGTAGTCACGGATAAAACTGGCCCATAATGTGGAATATGTGGAAGGTCAGGCAATGTAATAGTAGCCAACTACAGTTGTATTAGGAGCAGCTCAACGCCATAACAATAGCAGCAATATGACAGGTAGCATTTGGGCGCGCGTGGAGAGGCATGTGTGGTCCGACCTCTTCTGTGGCATCATGGCTTGCATGCATAGGCTTCACAGGCTTCATGATGAATTGGATTTCCTGACAAAACATAGCCAATGAATGCTAATCTCTTGTGGGCAACAGTTTCGTCACCCAAGTCTCTTTCTTCCTCGCGCTTCAGACGTCTCAAATCCCGTACGCAAAACGAAGACCCGCTGCTAGCATGAAGCCCATAGCGACATGCAGTCGCACACAGAAGTATTTTGCCATGAAGATTGCCGACTTGTTCTGCACACATCGCCACGCAAACATGTGAGAAACACTCAAACAACCACAACCACAACCACAACCACAACCACAACCACAACCACAACCACAACCACAACCACAACCACAAC
>SZWC01002319.1:137442-191188 GCA_023375785.1 Penium margaritaceum | reverse complement strand
TTAGGTATTTCTCGTTTGAAACACATTTGTGATTTTGCATGTTTGCCATTTCATATATTTGTAATTGTAAATATATTCCAGTCTTTAAGTTTGTCATAATACATCTTTGTCTTTTTCCATAATAGTCATTCCAAATATTTGTTATTTTATACATTTTCTATTCATATAGTTTCCGTTTTACGTTCTTGTCCTTTAACATATTTGTCATGTTATATATTTGTAGTTGTACATCTTTGTCATATGGAATATTTGTCAATTTACATAATTGTCATCTTATACATTTGTCATTAAATATGTGTGTCCTTTTACAGAATTCCATTCAAAATATTTGTCATATTGCATATTCATCATTTATATGTTTTTCGTTTTACATATTTGTCACCATGCATATTTTGCACTTTATGTTTTTGTCAATTTGAATTTTTTCATTTAACATATTACTCACTTCATATGTTTTTGATTTCAGACATTTGGTAACTTAAGATAATTGAAAATTTACATATTATGCACTTTATTTGAAATATTTTTCAAATATAGTGCATAATATTACCTAAACTTTTCATTTCAAATATTTTTCATTGGAAATATTTGTCACTTCTTATAGTTGGCATTTCATATACTTGTCGATTAACATGTTTGTAATTGTACATATTAGCCAGTTTAAATATTTGTTATTTTATATATGTGTCATTCTACATTCTCTTCATGTCACATCTTTGTTATTTTGTATATTTGCCATTTTACAGATTGTGTCAATTTACATGTTTGTCATTTTACATATTTTTCACCTTTTATATTTGTGATTTTAAATATTGTTTATTTTATGTATTTGTCATTTGACCTATTTATCATTTTTTATACCTGTCATTTTATATATTTGTAATTTTGTATAAATTTCATGTTGTATATCTGTCATTTTTTCTTTTTTTCCTTCCATATATTTGTTATTTTCTATATTTTTCATTTAATATATTCTTTATCTTACATATTTTTTATTTTATATATTTATCATTTCAAATATTTGTCACTGTATACATTTGACATGTTATATATTTCTCATTTTACGTATTTTTCATTTTATATGTTTTTCATTTTACATATTTGTCATTTTACATGTGTCTGTTTACATAGCTGTCATTTTGTATACTTGTCATTTTATGTATTTGTCATTGGATGTATTTGTCATTTCATATTGTGTACGTGTTTCAGTTGTCTTTGGCTTGCTCCAGTTGTATTGGCCTTGCTCCAGCTGTCTTGGGCTTGCTACAGCTGTCTTGGCATTGCTCCAGTTGTCTAGGCCTTGCTCCAGCTGTCTTGGCCTTGCTCCAGTTGTCTTGGGCCTACGCCAGTTGTCTTGAGTTTGCTCCACTTGTCTTCGCCTTGCTCCACTTGTCTTGGCCCTGCTCCAGCTGTCTTTGGCCTGCTCCAGTTGTCTTGAGCTTGCTCCAGTTGTCTTGATCTTTTTCCAGTTTTCTTGGCCTCGCTCCAGTTGTCTTGGCCCTTCTTCAATTTTATTGGGCTTGGTCCAGTTGTATTGGGCTTGCACCAGTTGTCTTGGGCTTGCTCCAGTTGTCTTGGGCTTGCGTCAGTTGTATTGGGTTTGCTCCAGTTGTCTTGGCCTTGCTCCAGATGTCTTGGCCTTGCTCCAGTTGACTTAGGATTGGCCTAATTGTCTTGGGCTTGCTCCAGTTGTCATGGGCGTGCTCCAGTTGTCTTGGCCTTGCTTTAGTTGTATCAGGCTTGCACCAGTTGTCTTGGGCTTGCCCCAGTTTTCTTGGGCTTGCTTTAGTTGTCCTGATCTTTCTCTTGTTGTCTTCCCATTGCTCCAGTAGTCTTGGGCTTGCTCCATCTGTCTTGGCCTTGCCATAGTTGTCTTGCCTTTGCTCCAGTTGTCTTGGCCTTGCTCCAGTTGTCTTTGAACTTGCTCCAGTAGTCTTTAGCTCGCTCGAGTTGTATTGGGCTTGGTCCAATTATCTTGGACTTGCTCCTGTTGTCTTGGGATTACTCCAATTGTATTTGCATTGCTCGAATTGTCTTGGGCTTGCTCCAGTTGTCTTGGGCTTGCTCCAGTTTTTTTGGCCTTGCTCCAGTTGTCTTGGACCTCCTCCAGTTCTCTTGGTCTTGTTTCAGTTGTCTTGGGCTTGCTCCAGTTGTCTTGGCCTTGCTTCAGTTGTTTTTGCTTTGCTCCAGTTGTCTTCAGCTTGGTCCACTTGTCTTAGGCTTCCTCCAGTTGTATCAGGCTTGCTCCTGTTATCTTGGGCTTTCTCCAGGTATCTTGGCCGTGCTCCAATTATCTTTGGCTTGCTCCAGTTCTCTTTGGATTGCTCCAGCTGTCTCCCCCTTGCTCCAGCTGTCCCGGACGTGCTCCCGTTGTTTAGGGTTTGCTCCAGTTGTCTTGGGCTTGCTCTAGTTTTCTTGGGCTTGCTCCAGTTTTCTTGGCCTTGCTCCAGTTGTCTTGGCCTTGCTCCACTTGTTTTGGGATGGCTCCAGGTGTCTTGGGCTTGCTCCAGTTTTCTTGGCCTTGCTCCAGTTGTCTTGGCCTTGCTCCACTTGTTTTGGGATGGCTCCAGGTGTCTTGGGCTTGCTCCAGTTATCTTGGGCTTGCTCCAGTTTTCTTGGGCTTTCTCCAGTTGTCTTGGGCTTGCTCCAGTTGTCTTGGGCTTGCTCCAGTTGTCTTGGCCATGTTATGTATTTTTCATTTTACATATTTGTCATTTTACATATTTATCATTTTACATATTTTTCAATTTATATTACTGTCATTTCCAATATTTATCACTACATATTTTGTAGTTTATAAATTTGTCACTTCATATATGTTTCATTTCATATATTTATCATTTCATATATTCGTCATTTGCTACATTTTTCATGTAAACTATTTGTCACTTTATACGTTTTTCATTGTACATACCTTTCCCTTTATATATTTTTCATTTCATATATTTGTCATTTTGTATATCTGTTATGTGACATATCTTTCTTTTCGTATATTTTTCATCTAATAAATAAATCATTGTACATAGTTTTCTTCTGCATACTTGTACTTTTATATATTTTTTATTTTTCAAATTGGTTTTAATAAATTGGTCATGTTACATAATTGTGATCTTTCATATATGTCATTAAATGAATTTTTCATTTTAAATTGTTTTATCTACATATCTGTCATTAAACATATCTTTTATTCTGTATATTTGTAGCCTTATTTATTTTTCGTTTGAAACATACTTGTCATTTTCCATGTTTGCCATTTCATATATTTGTAATCGTAAATATGTTTCAGTCTTTATGTTTTTCAAAATACATATTTGTCTTTTTCCATAATAGTCATTCCAAATATTTGTTATTTTATACATTTTTCATTCATATATTGTCCATTTTACGTACTTGTCCTTTTACATATTTGTCATGTTATACATTTGTAGTTTTACATCTTTGTCATGTGACATATTTGTCAATTTACATAATTGTCATCTTATACATTTGTCATTAAATATGCGTGTCATTTTATAGATTTCAATTCAAAATATTTTTCATATTGCATATTAATCATTTTATATATTTTTCATTTTTCATATTTGTCATCATACATATTTTGCACCTTATATTTTCGTCAATTTAAATTTTTGTCATTTAAAATATTAGTCACTATATATGTTTTTGATTTCAGACATTTGGTAACTTTACATATTTTTCACTTTATAAAGTTTTAATTTGAAATATTTTTCATTGGAAATATTTTTCACTTCTTATAGTTGTCATTTCATATTCTAGTCAATTTACGTATATGTAATTTTAGATATTAGTCAGTTTACATATTTGTTATTTTATACATGTGTCATTCTACATCATCTTCATGTCAAATCTTTGTTATCTTATATATTTTTCATTTTATATATTTTGTCAATTTACATGTTTGTCATTTTACATATTTTTCACCTTAATTATTTTTTTTTACATATTCTTTATTTGATGTATTTGTCATTTGACTTATTTGTCATTTGTTATACCTGTCATTTTATACATTTGTAATTTTATACATATTTCATGTTGTATATCCGTCATTTTTTATTTTTCTCCTTCCATATACTTGTCATTCTATATATTTTTCATTTGATGTATTCTTTATCTTACATTTGTTTCATTTGATATATTTATCATTTCAAATGTTTGTCACTGTATACATTTGAAATGTTATATATTTGTCATTTTTCGTATTTTTCATTTTATCTATTTTTCATTTCACATATTTGTCATTTTACATGTGTCTGTTTACATAGCTGTGATTTTGTATACTTGTCATTTTATATATTTTTCATTGCATTTATTTATCCTTTCATATTTTATACGTGTTTCAGTTGTCTTTGGCTTGCTCCAGTTTTCCTAGCCTTGCTTCAGCTGTCTTGGCCTTGCTCCAGTTGTCTTGGGCTTGCTACAGCTGTCTTGGCATTGCTCCAGTTGTCTAGGCCTTGCTCCAGTTGTCTTGGCCTTGCTCCAGTTGTCTTGGGCGTACGCCAGTTGTCTTGGGCTTGCTCCACTTGTCTTTACCTTGCCCCACTTGTCTTGGCCCTGCTCCAGCTGTCTTTGGCCTGCTCCAGTTGTCTTGAGCTTGCTCCAGTTGTCTTGATCTTGTTCCAGTTTTCTTGGCCTTGCTCCAGTTGTCTTGGGCTTGCTCCAGGTTTCATGGCCTAGTTCCAGTTGTCTTAGGCTTGGTCTAGTTGTATTGGGCTTGCACCAGTTGTCTTGGGCTTGCTCCAGTTGTCTTGGGCTTGCGTCAGTTGTATTGGGTTTGCTCCAGTTGTCTTGGCCTTGCTCCAGATGTCTTGGCCTTGCTCCAGTTATCTTAGGATTGGCCTAATTGTCTTGGGCTTGCTCGAGTTGTCATGCACTTGCTCCAGTTGTCTTGGCCTTGCTTTAGTTGTATCAGGCTTGCACCAGGTTTCTTGGGCTTGCCCCAGTCTTCCTGGGCTTGCTTTAGTTGTCTTGATCTTGCTCCAGTTGTCTTCCCATTGCTCCAAAAGTCTTGGGCTTGCTCCATCTGTCTTGGCCTTGCCATAGTTGTCTTGCCCTTGCTCCAGTCGTCTTGGCCTTGCTCCAGTTGTCTTTGACCTTACTCCAGTAGTCTTTAGCTCGCTCGAGTTGTCTTGGGCTTGCTCCAGTTTTCTTGGCCTTCCTCCAGTTGTCTTTGGCTTGCTCCAGTTGTCTTGGGCTTGCTCCAGCTACCTTGGCATTGCTCTAGTTGTCTTGGACATGCTTCTATTGTCTTGGGCTTACTCCATTTGTCTTCGTCTTGCTCCAGTTGTCTTGGCCTTGCTCCAGTTGTCTTGGGCTTGCTCCAGTTGTCTTTGGCTTGCTATAGCTGTATTCTCCTTGCTCCAGTAGTCTTGGGCGTGCTCCATCAGTCTTGGCCTTGCCCTAGTTTTCTTGGGCTTGCTCCAATTGTCTTGGGTTTGCGTCATTTGTCTTGGGCTTGCTCCAGTTTCCTTTGCCTTGCTCCAGCTGTCTTGGCCTAGCTCCAGTTGTGTTGGGCTTGGCCCAGTTGTCTTGGGCTTGCTCCAGTTTTCTTCGGCTTCCTCCAGTTGTCTTGGCCTTGCTCCAGTTGTATCAGGCTTGCTCCAGTTATCTAGGGCTTGCTCCAATTGTCTTGGCTTTGCACGACTTATATATGTCCTTCTCCAGTTTTCCTTGACTTGCTCTAGTTGTCTTAGACTTGCTCCAGCTATCTTGGACTTGCTCCAGTTGTTAGCGGCTTGCTCCAGTTGTCTTGGGCTTCCTCCAGTTGTCTTGGCTTTTCTCCAGTTGTCTTCGGCTTGCTCCACTTGTCTTTGGCTTGCCCCAGTTGTCTTGCGCTTGCGCTACTTGTCTTAGGCTTCCTCGAGTTGTCTTGGCCTTGCTCCAGTTGTCTTGGGCTGGCTCCAGCTGTCTTGGGCTTGGTCCAGTCCTCTTGGCCTTGCTCTTGTTGCCTTGGCCTTCCTCCAGTTGTCTTGGCCTTGCTCCAGATGTCTTAGGCCTCCTCTAGTTGTCTTGAGCTAACTCCAGTTGTCTTGGGATTGCTCCAGTATTCTTGGCCTTGCTCCAGTTGTCTTGGCCTTGCTCCAGTTGAATTTGGCTTGCTCGAGTTGTCTTGGGCTTGCTTCAGTTGTTTTGTCCTTGCTCCAGTTGTCTTGGACCTGCTCCAGTTGTCTTGGGCTTGCTTCAGTTTTTTTGGGATTGCTCAAGTTGCCTCTTCCTTGCTCCAGGTATCTTGGCCTTGCTACAGGTGGTTTGGGCTTTGCTCCAGGTGTCTTCGGCTTGCTCCAGTTGTCTCGGTCTTGCTTCAGTTTTCTTGGGCTTGGTCTAGTTTTCTTGGCCTTGCTCCAGTTGTCTCGGTCTTGCTTCAGTTTTCTTGGGCTTGGTCTAGTTTTCTTGGCCTTGCTCCAGTTGTCTTGGGCTTGCTTCAAATGTCTTGGGCTTGCTCCAGTTGTCTTGAGCTTACTCCCATTGTCTTGAGCTTTCTTCAATTGTCTTAGGATTGCTCCAGTTGTATTGGCCTTTCTCCAGTTGTCTTGGAATTGCTCCAGTTGTCGTGTGCTTGCTGCAGTTGTCGTGGCCTTGCTCCAGTTGTCTTGGGCTTGCTCCAGTTGTATTGGCCTTTCTCCAGTTGTCTTGGAATTGCTCCAGTTGTCGTGTGCTTGCTGCAGTTGTCGTGGCCTTGCTCCAGTTGTCTTGGACTTTCTCCAGCTGACTTTGGCTTCCTTCAGTTGTTTTGAGCTTGCTCCAGTTGTCTTGGCCTTGCTCCAGTTATTGTGGCCTTTCTCCAGTTTTCTTTGGCTTGCTCCAGCTGTCTTGGGCTCGCTTCAATTGTCTTGGCATTTCTTCAGAGGTATCAGGCTTGCTCCAGTTTTCTTTAACTTGCCCCAGTTGTCTTGGGCCTGCTCTAGCTGTCTTGGGATTATTTGATTTGTCTTGGCCTTACTCCAGTTGTCTTGGGGTTTCTAGAACTGTCTTGGCCTTGCTCCAGTTGTTTTTGCCTTGCTCCAGTTGTCTTGGCCTTCCTCAAATTGTCTTCACCTTGCTCCAGTTTTTGCAGGCCTGCTTAAGTTTTCTTGGGCTTGCTCCAGTTCGCTTTCCCTTTCTCCAGTCGTCTTGGCCCTGCTCCAGTTGTCTGCGGCATGCTCTAGTTGTCTTGGGCTTGTTGCAGTTTTCTTTGGGACTCCAGTTTTGTTGGCCTTGGTCTTGGACTAGCTTCATTTATCTTGGGCTTGCTCTATTTTTCATGGTCTTGCTACAGTTGTCTTGGCCTTGCTGCAGTTGTCTTGGCCTTGCTCCAGTTGTTTTCGGCTTGCTCCAGGTGTCTTGGGCTTGCTCCAGTTGTCATGGCCTAACTCCAGTTTTTTTGGGCTTGCTCAAGTTTTCTAGGCCTTGCTCCAGTAGTCTTGGGCTTGCTCCACCTGTCTTTGCCTTGCCCTATTCTTTTTGGCCCTGCTCCAGTTGTCTTGGATTTTCTCTAGTTCTCTTGGCCTTGCTCCAGTTGTCTTGGGCTTGCTCCAGTTGTCTTGGGCTTGCTCCAATTGTCTTGGGCTTGCTCCTCTTGTCTTGGGCTTGCTCCAATTTTATTGGCCTTGCTCCAGCTGTCTTGGGCTTGCTCCTGTTGTCTTGGTCTTGCTGCAGTTGTCTTGGAATTGCTTCAGTTGTCTTTGCCTTGCTTTAGTTATCTTAGGCTTGTTTCAGTTGTCTTGGGCTTGCTCCAGTTGTTTTGGCCTTGCTCCAATTGTCTTGCGCTTGGTCCAATTGTCTTGGGCTTGCTCCAGTTGTCTTGGGCTTGCTCAAGATTTCCTGGGCTTGCTCCAGTTGTCTTGGGCTTGCTCCAGCTGTCGTGGCCTTGCTCCAGTTGTCTTGGTCTTGCTCTAGTTGTTTTGGGCTTGCTCCACGTGTATTGGCCTTGCTCCAATGATTGTTTTCTTGCTCCTGTTGTCTTTGGCCTTGCTCCAGTTGTATTGGGCCTGTTCCAATTGTCTTGGGCTTGCTCCTGTTATCTTGGGTTTGCTTCAATTTGATTGGCCTTGCTCCGACTGTCTCGGGCTTGCTCCAGCTGTTTTGGGCTTGCTCTTGTTGTTTTGGAAGTGCTCCAGTTGTCTTGGCCTTGCTCCAGTTGTCTTGGGCTTTTTTCAGTTGTCTTGGGCTTGCTCCAGTTTTCTTGGCCTTGCTGCAATTGTCTTGGGCTAGGTCGACTTGTCTTGGGCTTGCTCCAGTTGTCTTGGGCTTGCTCCAGCTTTCCTGGACTTGCTCCAGTTGTCTTGGGCTTGCTCCAGTTGTCATGGCCTTGCTCCAGTTGTCTTGGGCTTGCTCCAGCTTTCCTGGACTTGCTCCAGTTGTCTTGGGCTTGCTCCAGTTGTCATGGCCTTGCTCCAGTTGTCTTTGTCTTGCTCTAGTTGTTTTGGGCTTGCTCCAGGTGTATTGGCCATGCTCCAATGATCGTTGGCATGCTCCTGTTGTCTTTGGCTTTCTCGAGTTGCCTTCGCCTTGCTTCAGCTGTCTTGGACTTGCTCCAGTTGCCTAGGGCTTGCTCCAGTTGTCTTGGGCTTGCTCTAGTTGTCTTAGGCTTGCTCCAGTTTTATTGGCCTTGCTTCAGTTTTCATGGCCTTGCTCTAGTTGTTTTGGGATTTCTCCAGGTCTCGGGGCTTGCTCCAGTTACCTTGGCCTTGCTCCAGTTTTCTTGTGCTTGATCCAGTTGTCTTGGGCTTGCTCCAGTTGTCTTGGGATTGCCTTAGTTGTCCTGGCCTGGTTATTTATTTGTCTTTTTACATATTTTTCGTTTTACAGATTTATCTCTTTACATATTTGTCATCTTAAATACTTTGTGATTTTCTATATTTGTCACTTAACATCTTTGTCATTTTATGTATTTGTCATTTCACATATTATTCCGTTTACGTATCCATCATTTAATACATTTCTTATTTGGTACGTTTTTCATTTACATACTTTTTCACTTTATAGATCTGTCATTTCACATACTTGTTATTATATATATTTTAAATTTTATATGTTGTTTAGTCAGCATGTTTATTATTTTATATATCTGTCATTTTATGTATTTGTAACTCTTTACATTGTTCATGTTACATAACTGTCATTTAGGTATCTGTCATTTTATATATTTGTCGTTATCCACAATTGCCATATTAAACATGTTTCCTTTTATTCATCTGTCAATCTGTTTATTTGTCATTTTATATATTTTTCACTACATTTATTTTTAATTTGTAATACTTGCCATTTTTTTAGTTGTTATTTCATTTATCTGTCATATAACATGTTTTTCATTCTCCTTACATGTCATTTTGTATATAGGTCAGTTTACATACTTGTCATTTTATATCTTTTCATTTTATATAATTTTTATTTTATATATTTGTCATGTTATACGTTTGTAATTGAAGAATTTGTCAATTTTAATAGATGTCAATTTCCATATTAGTAATTTTACATATTTTCATTTCATTTTTTTTATTTTATACACTTAAAGTTTTTCCATGCTGGCCATTTCATATCTTTGTCATTTCATATATTCTGAATTTTACATATTAGTAATTTTACATATTTTTCATTTTAGATATTTGTAATTTCGCATATTTGGCAATTGAAATTTTTTCAGTCAACATATCTCATATTTTGCGTATTCAAAATTCGACATATTTGCAATTTTGCATTATTGTCATTTTTCACATTTGTCATTTCATAGTCTCGTCATTGTACATATTTTTCATTTTACGTATTTGTCACCTTACATATTTGTCACTTCAAATATTTTCTAATTCAGAAATTTGTTGAATTTACATATTTTTCATTCAATAAACATTTCATTTTCAATATATTTGTCGGTTTCCATATTTGTCGATTGAAATATTTTTCATTGTACCCATCTGTCATTTTGCATATTCCATATTTGATATATTTGTCAGTTGACATTGTTTACAGTTTTAACATTTATCATTCTATGTTTTCGTCGATTGACATATTTGTTATTTTAAATGTTTGTCACATAATATATTTTTTATTTCAGGCATTACTTAAGTCTACATATTTTTCATTATATGAACCTGTCATTTTACACATTTGTCATTTGACACATTTGACATATCATATACGTCTCATGTAATACATTTATCATTTTACATAATTTTCATTTTACATATTTGTCATTTAACATTTTTTCATTTAAAATAATTCCCTTTTCCAAATTTTTCATTTGGTTCACTTGTCATGTTACATATTTGTTATTGAAAATATTTGTCACGTAATATATTTGTGGTTCAATATATTAGTCGACATACATATTTGTCCTTTTACATATTAGTAAACTTGTACATTCGTAATTTTACATGTCTGCCATTCTACATATTGTTCATATTACATGTTTTTAATTTTATATATTTGTAATTTTACATATTTTTTTATTTTCATATTTTTCATTATACATATTTGTCATCTTATATCATTGTCATTTTACAAACGTTTTATTTTAGGAATTTTTTATTTGAAGTATTTGTCATTTCATATACCTGTCATTTTGTACATTTGTCATTTTATATGTCTTTCATGTTAAATATCTGTCATATTGTATATCCCTCAT
Organism: Penium margaritaceum; assembly: GCA_023375785.1. Taxonomy (NCBI): domain Eukaryota; kingdom Viridiplantae; phylum Streptophyta; class Zygnematophyceae; order Desmidiales; family Peniaceae; genus Penium; species Penium margaritaceum. Next base: position 180,570 of record SZWC01002319.1, on the reverse strand, counting down.
TCTATATATTTTTCATTTTAGATATTCACCATGAAAGAAGTTTTCTTCTTTCAAATGTTTCATTTAATATATTTGTCATTTTACATATGTGTCACTATAACTTCTCATGTTACGTATTTGTCATTTTACGTATTTGTCATTTTATATATTTGTCATTTCATATTACATACTTGTTTCAGTTGTCTTTGGCTTGCTCCAGTTTACTGAGCCTTGCTCTAGTTGTGTCTTGGAATATATCCAGTTGTACTGGGCCTGATTTTCTTAGCCTTGCTCTACTTTGTCTTGGCCTTACTCTAGTTGTCTTGGGCTTGCTATAACTGTCTTGGCCTTGCTCTAGTTGCCTTGGCCTTGCGCCAGTTGTCATGGCCTTCCCTCACTTGTCGTCGCCTTGCTCCAGTTTTCTTGGGCCTGCTCAAGTTGTCTTGGGCTTGCTCCAGTTCGCTTGCCCTTCCTCCAGTCGTCTTGTCCCTGCTCCAGTTGTCTGCGGCATGCTCTAGTTGTCTTGGGCTTGCTCCAGTTCGCTTGCCCTTCCTCCAGTCGTCTTGTCCCTGCTCCAGTTGTCTGCGGCATGCTCTAGTTGTCTTGGGCTTGCTGCAGTTGTCTTGGGAGGTTCCAGTTGTTTTGGCCTTGGTCTAGTTGTTTTGGACTTGCTTCATTTTTCTTGGGCTTGCTCCACTTGTCTTGGTCTTGCTACAGTTGTATTGGCCTTGTTGCAGTTGTCTTGGCCTTGCTCTAGTTGTTTTTGGCTTGCTCCAGGTGTCTTGGGCTTGCTCCAGTTGTCTTGGCCTTGCTCCAGTTTTTTGGGCTTGCTCCAGTTTTCTTGGCCTTGCTCCAGTAGTCTTGGGCTTGCTCCATCTGTCTTGGCCTTGCCCTAGTTGTTTTGGCCTTGCTCCAGTTTTCTTGGCCTTTCTCTAGTTCTCTTGGCCTTGTTCCAGTTGACTTGGGATTGCTCCAATTTTCTTGGGCTTGCTCCAATTGTCTTGGGATGGCTCCTTTTGTCTTGGGCTTGCTCCAATTTGATTGGCCTTGCTCCAGTTGTCTTGGGCTTGCTCCAGTTGTCTTGGGCTTGCTTCAGTTGTCTTGAAATTGCTCCAGATGTCTTAGCCTTGCTCCAGTTGTCTTGGGCTTGTTTCAGTTGTCTTGGGCTTGCTTCAGTTGTCTTGGCCTTGCTCCAATTGTCTTGGGCTTGGTCCACTTATCTTGGGCTTGCTCCAGTTGTCTTGGGCTTGCTCAAGCTTTCCTGGGCTTGCTCCAGTTGTCTTGGGCCTGCTCCAGTCGTCATGGCCTTGCTCCAGTTGTCTTGGTCTTGCTCTAGTTTTTTTGGGCTTGCTCCAGGTGTATTGGCCTTGCTCCAATGATCGTTGGCTTGCTCCTGTTGTCTTTGGCTTTCTCCAGTTGCCTTCGCCTTGCTCCAGCTGTCTTGGACTTGCTCTAGTTGTCTAGGACTTGCTCCAGTTGTCTTGGGCTTGCTCCAGTTGTCTTGGCCTTGCTCCAGTTTTCATGGCCTTGCTCTAGTTGTTTTGGGATTTCTCCAGGTCTCCGGGCTTGCTCCAGTTACCTTAGCCTTGCTCCAGTTTTCTTGTGCTTGCTCCAGTTGTCTTGGGCTTGCTCCAGTTGTCATGGGCCTGCCTTAGTTCTCCTGGCCTGGTTATATATTCTTCGTTTTACATGTTTGTCATTTTACATATTTATCTCTTTACATTTTTGTCAGCTTAAATACTTTGTGATTTTCTATATTTGTCACTTTACATCTTTGTCATTTTATGTATTTGTCATTTCACATATTACTCAGTTTACGTATCCATCATTTAATATATTTCTCATTTGGTACATTTTTCATTTATAAAATGTTTCACTTTATAGATCTGTCAGTTTACATACTTGTTGTTTTATATATTTGTTATTTCATATGTTTGTCATTGAATAATTTGTAATTTTTAATATGTGTCATTTTTCATATGAGTCATTTTCCGTATTTTCATTTTGTTTTTTTCATTTAATATATTTAATGTTTTTGCATGCTGGCCATTTCATATCTTTGTCATTTCATAAATTCTGAATTTTGAATTTTAGTAATTTTACATATTTGTCATTTTAAATGTCTGTTATTCTGCATGTTTGTCAATTGAATTTTTTTTTAGTCAACATGTCTGTTAATTTGCGTATTCAAAATTTGACATATTTGTCATTTTACATGTTTGTCATTTTTCATGTTTTTCATTTCATAGTCTCGTTATTTTACATATTCGTCATTTGACATATTTGTCACCTTACATATTTGTCACTCCAAATATTTTTTAATTCAGATATTAGTTAAATTTACATATTCTTCTTTCAATAAACATTTCATTTTCAATATCTGTCATTTTACATATTTGAAATTCTAATTATATTCTTGTCATTTTATACATTATAATTTTACATATATTTTACTTTACCATCGCTCTAGTTGTCTTCGGCTTGCTGGAGTCGCTTGGCGCTGCTCCAGTTGTCTTGGGCTTGCTCCAGTTGTCTTGGCCTTGATCCAGTTGTCTTGGGCTTGCTCCAGTTGTCTTGGCCTTGATCCAGTTGTCTTGGGCTTGCTCCAGTTGTCTTGGCCTTGCTCCAGTTGTCTTGAACTTGCTCCAGTTTTCCTGGGCTTCCTCCAGTTGTCTTGGGCTTGCTCCAGTTTTCATGGCCTTGCTATAGTTGTCTTGGCCTTGCCGCACTTGTTTTGGGCTTGTTCTAGGTGTCTTGGGTTTGCTCCAGTTGTCTTGGCTTTGCTCCAAGTTTTTGGGCCTTGCACCAGTTGTCTTGTGGTTGCTCCAGTTGTCTTGGGCTTGCTCCAGTTGTCTTGGCCTTGTTCCAGTTGTCTTAGGATTGCTCAAGTTGTCTTGGGCATGCCCCAAATATATTGGGCTTTCTCCAGTTGTCTTGGACTTGCTCCCATTGTTTTGGCCTTGCTCCAGCTGTCTTGGCCTTACTCCAGTTGTCTTGGCTTTGTTCAAGTCTTCTTGGCCTTTCTCCAGTTCTCTTGGCCTTGCTCCAGTTGTTGGGCGTGCTCCTTTTGTCTTGGGCTTGTTCAAGTTGTCTTGGCCTTGCTCCGGTTGTCTTGGGATTGCTCCAGTTGTTTTGGGCCTGCTCCAGTTGTCTTCTGCTTGCTCAAGTTGTCTAGGGCTTGGTCCAGTTTTCTTGGCCTTGCTCCAGTTGTCTTGGCCTTGCTGCAGTTGTCTTGAGCTTTATCCAGCTGTCTTGATCTTGCTGCAGTTGTTTTGGGCGTGCTCTAGTTGTCTTGGCCTTGCTCCAGTTATCTTGGCCTTGCTCCAGTTGTCTTCGGCTTGCCACAGGTGTCTTGGGCTTGCTCCAGTTGTCTTGGTCTTGCTCTAGTTGTTTTGAGCCTGCCCCAGTTTTCTTGGCCTTGCTCCAGTTGTCTTGGCCTTCCTCCAATTGTTTTGGGCTTGCTCCAGTTGTCTTGAGCTTGCTCCAGTTGTCTTAACCTTGCTCCAGTTGAATCAGGCTTGCTCCAGTTGTCTTGGGCATGCCCGAGTTGTCTTGGGCTTGCTCCAGTTGTCTTCGGCTTGCTCCAGTTGTCTTCGGCTTGCTCCAGTTGTCTTCGGCTTGCTCCAGTTGTCTTCGGCTTGCTCCAGTTGTCTTCGGCTTGCTCCAGTTGTCTTCGGCTTGCTCCAGTTGTCTTCGGCTTGCTCCAGTTGTCTTCGGCTTGCTCCAGTTGTCTTCGGCTTGCTCCAGTTGTCTTCGGCTTGCTCCAGTTGTCTTCGGCTTGCTCCAGTTGTCTTCGGCTTGCTCCAGTTGTCTTCGGCTTGCTCCAGTTGTCTTCGGCTTGCTCCAGTTGTCTTCGGCTTGCTCCAGTTGTCTTCGGCTTGCTCCAGTTGTCTTGCGCGTGCTCCAGTTGTCTTGGCCTTCCTCCAATTGTTTTGGGCTTGCTCCAGTTGTCTTGAGCTTGCTCCAGTTGTCTTAACCTTGCTCCAGTTGAATCAGGCTTGCTCCAGTTGTCTTGGGCATGCCCGAGTTGTCTTGGGCTTGCTCTAAGTTCCTTGGGTTTCCTCGATTTGTCTTGGCCTTGCTCAACTTGTCTTGGGCTGGCTACAACTGTCTTGGCCTTGCTTAAGTTGTCTTAGCCTTGCTCCAGTTGTCTTGTCCTTGCTCCAGTTGTTTTGGCTTTGCACCAGTTGTGTTGGGCCTGCACCAGGTTGTCTTGGGCTTGCTCCAGTTGTCTTGGACTTGCTCCAGTTGTCTTGGCCCTGCTCTAATTCTTTTTGTCCTGCTCCAGTTGTCTTGGGCTTGCTCAATTTGACTTGAACTTGCCCCTGTTTTTGTGGCCTTGCACAGGTTTTTTTGGCCGTGCTCCAGTTGACTTGGTCTTGCTCCAGTTGTCTTTGGCTTGCTCCAGTTGTAGTGGGCTTGCTCTAGATGTCTTGGCCTTGCTTCACTTGTCTTGGCCTTGTGTCTTGGGCTTGCTCCAGTTGTCTTGGCCAAGCTCAAGTTTTCTTAGGCTTGCTCCAGTTGTCGTGGGCTTGCTCCAGTTGTCTTTGTCATGCTCCAGACTGCTTGGACATGTTCAACTTGTCTTAGGCTTTCTCTAGTTGTATTAGGAGTGCCGCAGGTGTCTTGGGCTTGCTCCAGTTGTCGTGGGCTTGCTCCAGATGTCCTGGCCTTTCTCCACTTGTCTTAGGCTTGGTCCAGTTGATTTTGGCTTGTCCCAGTTGTCTTGGGCTTGCTCCAGTTGTCTTTTTCTTGCTCGAGTTGTCTTGGCCCTGCTCCAGTTGTCTTGCACATGCTGTAGCTGTCTTGGCTTTGCTCCAGTTGTCTTCGCCTTGCTCCTAGTGTCTTGGCCTTACTCCAATTGTCTTGGCCCTGCTCCAGTTGTCTTGGGCCTGCTCCAGTTGTTTTAAGCTTGCTCCACTTTTCTTGTTCTTGCTCCAATTGTATTTGCCTTGCTCCAGTTGTCTTTCGGCCTGCTCCACTTGTCTTGGGCTTGCCCCAGTTATTCTGGGCTTGCTCTAGTTTTCTTGCTCTTGCTCCAGTTTTCCTGGTCTTGCTCCAGTTGCTTGGCCTTGCTCCAGTTGTATTTGGCTTGCTGCAGTTCTCTTAGGCTTGCTCCAGTCTTCTTGGGCTTGCCCCAGTTGTTTCGGGCTTGCTCTTGTTGTCTTGGGCTTACTCGAGTTGTCTTGGACTGGCTCCAGTTGTCTCGGACTTGCTCTAGTTGTCTTCGGCTTGCTCCAGCAGTCTTGGAATTGCTCCAGTTTTCTTGGCCTTGCTCCAGTTGTCTTGGCCTTGCTCTAGTTGTGTCTTGGAAAAGATCCAGTTGTACTGGGCCTGCTTAAGTTCTCTTGGGCTTGCTGCAATTTTCTTGGCTTTGATCCAGTTGTCTTGGCCTTCCTCCACTTGTTTGTTTCCGACTCGAGTTGTCTTGGGCTTGCTCTAGTTGTCTTGGGTTGCTCCAAGTCTTGGGCTTGCTTCAGTTGTATCAGGCTTGCACCAGTTGTCTTGGGCTTGCCCCAGTTTTCTTGGGCTTGCTTTAGTTGTCTTGATCTTGCTCCAGTTGTCTTCCCATTGCTCCAGTAGTCTTGGGCTTGCTCCATCTGTCTTGGCCTTGCCATAGTTGTCTTGCCCTTGCTCCAGTTGTCTTGGCCTTGCTCCAGTTGTCTTTGACCTTGCTCCAGTAGTCTTTAGCTCGCTCGAGTTGTCTTGGGCTTGGTCCAATTATCCTTGACTTGCTCCTGTTGTCTTGGGATTACTCCAATTGCATTTGCGTTGCTCGAATTATCTTGGGCTTGCTCCAGTTGTCTTGGGCTTGCTCCAGTTGTTTTGGCCTTGCTCCAGTTGTCTTGGACCTCCTCCAGTTCTCTTGGGCTTGTTTCAGTTGTCTTGGGATTGCTCCAGTTGTCTTGGCCTTGCTCCAGTTGTCTTGGGCTTGCTACAGCTGTCTTGGCATTGCCCCAGTTGTCTAGGCCTTGCTCCAGTTGTCTTGGCCTTGCTCCACTTGTTTTGGGATGGCTCCAGGTGTCTTGGGCTTGCTCCAGTTATCTTGGGCTTGCTCCAGTTTTCTTGGGCTTGCTCCAGTTGTCTTCGGCTTGCTCTAGTTGTCTTGGGCTTGCTCCAGTTGTCTTGGCCTTGTTATGTATTTATCATTTTACATATTTGTCATTTTACATATTTATAATTTTACATATTTGTCATCTTATATACTTTGTCATTTCCAATATTTATCACTAAATATTTCTTATTTTATATATTTGTCACTTCATATATTTTTCATTTCATATATTTGTCATTTTATATATTCGTCATTTGCTACATTCTTCATTTGAAATATTTGTTACTCTATACATTTTTCATTGTACATTCTTGTCCTTTTATATGTTTTTCATTTCATATATTTGTCATTTTGTATATCTGTTATGTGACATATCTTTCATTTCGTATATGTGTCATCTAATAAATGTATCATTTTATATATTTTCCTTTTTCATACTTTTAATTTTATATATTTGCTATTTTTCAACTTTGTCACTTAATAAATTGGTCATGTTACATAATTGTGATCCTTCATATATTTCATTAAATGAATTTTTCATTTTACATCTTTTTAATTCTACATATCTGTCATTAAACATATCTGTTTTTCATTATATTTGTAGCCTTATGTATTTTTCGTTTGAAACATAATTGTCATTTCCATGTTTGCCATTTCATATATTTGTAATTGTAAATATGTTCCAGTTTTTAATTTTGTCATAATACATCTTTGTCTTTTTCCATAATAGTCATTCCAAATATTTGTTATTTCATACATTTTTCATTCACATATTTTCAATTTTACGTACTTGTCCTTTTACATATTTGTCATGTTGTACATTTGTAGTTTTACATCTGTCATTTGAAATATTTGTCAATTTACATAATTGTCATCTTATACATTTTTCATTAAATATATGTGTCATTTTACAGATTTCCATACAAATTATTTGTCATATTGCATATTCATCATTTAATACATTTTTCATTTTTCATATTTGTCATCATACATATCTGGCACCTTATATTTTCGTCAATTTAAATTTTTGTCATTTAACAGATTAGTCACTTTATATGTTTTTGATTTCAGACATTTGGTAACTTTACATATTTGAAACTTCACATCTTTTTCAATTTGTAAACTTTTCATTTGAAATATTTTTCATTGGAAATATTTGTCACTTCTTATAGTTTTCATTTCATATATTAGTCAGTTTACGTATTTGTAATTTTAGATATTACTCATTTTACATATTTGTTGTTTAATACATGTGTCATTCTACATTCTTTTCATGTCACATATTTGTTATTTTATGTATTTGCCATTTTACATATTTTGTCAATTTACATGTTTGTCATTTTACATAAATTTCACCTTATATACTTGTTATTTTACATATTGTTTTTTTTATGTATTTGTCATTTGACTTCTTTGTCATTTGTTATACCTGTCATTTTATATATTTGTAATTATATATATATTTAATGTTGTATATCTGTCATTTTTTATTTTTGTCCTTCCATATACTTGTCATTTTATATGTTTTTCATTTGATATATTCTTTATCTTACATATTTTTCATTTGATATATTTATCATCTCATATGTTTGTCACTGTATACATTTGACATGTTATATATTTGTCATTTTACGTATTTTTCATTTTATATGTTTTTCATTTTACATATTTGTCATTTTACATGTGTCTGTTTACATAGCTGTCATTTTGTATACTTGTCATTTGATATATTTGTCATTGGATTTATTTGTCATTTCATATTGTATACGTGTTTCAGTTGTCTTTGGCTTGCTCCAGTTTTCCTAGCCTTGCTCCAGCTGTCTTGGCCTTGCTCCAGTTGTCTTGGGCTTGCGCCAGTTGTCTTGGGCTTGCTCCACTTGTCTTTGCCTTGCTCCAGTTGTCTTGGCCCTGCTCCAGCTGTCTTTGGCCTGCTCCAGTTGTCTTGAGCTTGCTCCAGTTGTCTTGATCTTGTTCCAGTTTTCTTGGCCTTGCTCCAGTTGTCTTGGCCTTTCTCTAATTTTATTGGGCTTGCTCCAGTTTTATTAGGCTTGCTCCAGTTGTCTTGGCCTTCCCCTAGTTTTCGTGGACTTGCTTCAGTTTTCTTGGGCTTGCTCCAGTTTTCTTGGGCTTGCTCTAGTTGTCTTGGCCTTGCTTCAGTTGTTGTGGCATTGCTCCAGTTCTGTTCGGCTTGCTCCATGTTTCTTGGGCATGCTCCAGTTGTGCTTGCCTTGGTCCAGTTTTCTTGGGCTTGCTCTAGTTGTCTTGGGATTGCTCCAGTTGTCTTGGGCTTGCTCCAGGTTTCTTGGCATAGTTCCAGTTGTCTTAGGCTTGGTCCAGTTGTATTGGGCTTGCACCAGTTGTCTTGGGCTTGCTCCAGTTGTCTTGGGCTTGCGTCAGTTGTATTGGGTTTGCTCCAGTTGTCTTAGGCTTGGTCCAGTTGTATTGGGCTTGCACCAGTTGTCTTGGGCTTGCTCCAGTTGTCTTGGGCTTGCGTCAGTTGTATTGGGTTTGCTCCAGTTGTCTTGGCCTTGCTCCAGACGTCTTGGCCTTGCTCCAGTTGTCTTAGGATTGACCTAATTGCCTTGGGCTTGCTCCAGTTTTCATGGGCTTGCTCCAGTTGTCTTGGCCTTGCTTTAGTTGTATCAGGCTTGCACCAGTTGTCTTGGGCTTGCCCCAGTTTTCTTGGGCTTGCTTTAGTTGTCTTGATCTTGCTCCAGTTGTCTTCCCATTGCTCCAGTAGTCTTGGGCTTGCTCCATCTGTCTTGGCCTTGCCATAGTTGTCTTGCCCTTGCTCCAGTCTTCTTGGCCTTGCTTCAGTTGTCTTTGACCTTGCTCCAGTAGTGTTTAGCTCGCTCGAGTTGTCTTGGGCTTGGTCCAATTTTCTTGGACTTGCTCCTCTTGTCTTGGCATTACTCCAATTGTATTTGCGTTGCTCGAATCGTCTTGGGCTTGCTCCAGTTGTCTTGGGCTTGCTCCAGTTGTTTTGGCCTTGCTCCAGTTGTCTTGGACCTCCTCCAGTTCTCTTGGGCTTGTTTCAGTTGTCTTGGGCTTGCTCCAGTTGTTTTGGCCTTGCTCCAGTTGTCTTGGACCTCCTCCAGTTCTCTTGGGCTTGTTTCAGTTGTCTTGGGCTTGCTCCAGTTGTCTTGGCCTTGCTCCAGTTGTCTTTGCTTTCCTCCAGTTGTCTTCAGCTTGGTCCACTTGTCTTAGGCTTGCTCCAGTTGTATCAGGCTTGCTCCTGTTATCTTGGGCTTTCTCCAGGTGTCTTGGCCGTGCTCCAATAATCTTTGGCTTGCTCCAGTTCTCTTTGGTTTGCTCCAGTTGTCTCCCCCTTGCTCCAGCTGTCCTGGACGTGCTCCAGTTCTCGAAGGTTTGCTCGAGTTGTCTTGGGCTTGCTCTAGTTTTCTTGGGCTTGCTCCAGTTTTCCTGGCCTTGCTCCAGTTGTCTTGGCCTTGCTCCACTTGTTTTGGGATGGCTCCAGGTGTCTTGCGCTTGCTCCAGTTATCTTGGGCTTGCTCCAGTTTTCTTGGGCTTGCTCCAGTTGTCTTGGGCTTGCTCCAGTTGTCTTGGGCTTGCTCCAGTTGTCTTGGACTTGCTCCAGTTGTCTTGGCCTTGTTATGTATTTTTAATTTTACATATTTGTCATTTTTCATATTTATCATTTTATATATTTGTCATCTTATATACTTTGTCATTTCCAATATTTATCACTACATATTTCTTATTTTATATATTTGTCACTTCATATATTTTTCATTTCATATATTTATCATTTTATATATTCGTTATCTGCTACATTTTTCATTTGAAATATTTGTCAATTTGTACATTTTTCATTGTACATACTTGTGCTTTTATATATTTTTCATTTCATATATTTGTCATTTTGTATATCTGTTATGTGACATATCCTTCATTTCGTATATTTGTCATCTAATAAATGTATCATTTTATATACTTTTCTTTTGCATACTTGTAAATTTACATTTTTTTATTTTCCAAATTTGTCACTTTATAAATTGGTCATGTTACATAATTGTGATATTTCATATATTTCATTAAATGAATGTTTCATTTTACATTTTGTTTGATTCTACACATCTGTCATTTAACATATATGTTATTCTGTATATTTGTAGCCTTAGTTGTTTTTAATTTGAAACATATTTGTCATTTTGCATGTTTGCCATTCATATATTCGTAATTGTAAATATTTTCCAGTTTTTATGTTTGTTATAATACATCTTTGTCTTTTTCCATAATAGTAACTCCAAATATTTGCTATTTTATACACTTTTCATTCATATATTTTCCATTCTATGTACTTGTCCTTTTACATATTTGTCATGTTATAAATTTGTAGTTTTACATCTTTTTCATTTGACATATTTGTCAATTTACATAATTGTCATCGTGTACATTTGTCTTTAAATATGTGTGTCCTTTTACATATTTCCATTCAAAATATGTCATATAAAATATTCATAATTTTATATATATTTTTCATTTTACAAATTTGTCATCATACATATTTTGCACCTTATATCTTCTTCAAGTTAAATTTTTAATATTTAACATATCAGTCAATTTATATGTTTTTGATTTCAGACATTTGCTAAATTTAAACATTTGAAACGTTTGCTCCAGTTTTCATGGGCTTGCTCCAGTTGTCTTGGCCTTGCTTTAGTTGTATCAGGCTTGCAACAGTTGTCTTGGGCTTGCCCCAGTTTTCTTGGGCTTGCTTTAGTTGTCTTGATCTTGCTCCAGTTGTCTTCCCATTGCTCCAGTAGTCTTGGGCTTGCTGCATCTGTCTTGGACTTGCCATAGTTGTCTTGCCCTTGCTCCAGTCGTCTTGGCCTTGCTCCAGTTGTCTTTGACCTTGCTCCAGTAGTCTTTAGCTCGCTCGAGTTGTCTTGGTCTTGGTCCAATTATCTTGGATTTGCTCCTGTTGTCTTGGGATTACTCCAATTGTATTTGCGTTGCTCAAACTGTATTGGGCTTGCTCCAGTTGTCTTGCGCTTGCTCCAGTTGTTTTGGCCTTGCTCCAGTTGTCTTGGACCTCCTCCAGGTCTCTTGGGCTTGTTTCAGTTGTCTTGGGCTTGCTCCAGTTGTCTTGGCCTTGCTCCAGTTGTCTTTGCTTTGCTCCAGTTGTCTTCAACTTTGTCCACTTGTCTTGGGCTTGCACAAGTTGTCTTGGGCTTGCTCCAGTTGTCTTGGGCTTGATCCAATGTCTTGGGATTTCTCAAGTGGTCTTAGGCTTGCTCCAGTTGTATCAGGCTTGCTCCTGTTATCTTGGGCTGTATCCAGGTGTCTTGGCCGTGCTCCAATTATCTTTGGCTTGCTCCAGTTCTCTTTGGCTTGCTCCAGTTGTCTCCCCCTTACTCCAGCTGTCCTGGACATGCTCCAGTTGTCTAGGGTTTGCTCCAGTTGTCTTGGGCTTGCTCTAGTTGTCTTGTGCTTGCTCCAGTTTTCTTGGCCTTGCTCCAGTTGTCTTGGCCTTGCTCCACTTGTCTTTGGCTGGCTCCAGTTGTCTTGAGCTTGCTCCAGTTGTCTTGGGCTTGCTCCAGTTGTCTTGGCCTTGCTCCAGTTGTCTTGGGCCCACGCCAGTTGTCTTGGGCTTGCTCCAGTTGTCTTGGCCTTGCTCCAGTTGTCTTGGGCCCACGCCAGTTGTCTTGGGCTTGCTCCAGTTGTCTTGGCCTTGCTCCAGTTGTCTTGGGCCCACGCCAGTTGTCTTGGGCTTGCTCCAGTTGTCTTGGCCTTGCTCCAGTTGTCTTGGGCCCACGCCAGTTGTCTTGGGCTTGCTCCAGTTGTCTTGGCCTTGCTCCAGTTGTCTTGGGCCCACGCCAGTTGTCTTGGGCTTGCTCCAGTTGTCTTGGCCTTGCTCCAGTTGTCTTGGGCCCACGCCAGTTGTCTTGGGCTTGCTCCAGTTGTCTTGGCCTTGCTCCAGTTGTCTTGGGCCCACGCCAGTTGTCTTGGGCTTGCTCCAGTTGTCTTGGCCTTGCTCCAGTTGTCTTGGGCCCACGCCAGTTGTCTTGGGCTTGCTCCAGTTGTCTTGGCCTTGCTCCAGTTGTCTTGGGCCCACGCCAGTTGTCTTGGGCTTGCTCCAGTTGTCTTGGCCTTGCTCCAGTTGTCTTGGGCCCACGCCAGTTGTCTTGGGCTTGCTCCAGTTGTCTTGGCCTTGCTCCAGTTGTCTTGGGCCCACGCCAGTTGTCTTGGGCTTGCTCCAGTTGTCTTGGCCTTGCTCCAGTTGTCTTGGGCCCACGCCAGTTGTCTTGGGCTTGCTCCAGTTGTCTTGGCCTTGCTCCAGTTGTCTTGGGCCCACGCCAGTTGTCTTGGGCTTGCTCCAGTTGTCTTGGCCTTGCTCCAGTTGTCTTGGGCCCACGCCAGTTGTCTTGGGCTTGCTCCAGTTGTCTTGGCCTTGCTCCAGTTGTCTTGGGCCCACGCCAGTTGTCTTGGGCTTGCTCCAGTTGTCTTGGCCTTGCTCCAGTTGTCTTGGGCCCACGCCAGTTGTCTTGGGCTTGCTCCAGTTGTCTTGGCCTTGCTCCAGTTGTCTTGGGCCCACGCCAGTTGTCTTGGGCTTGCTCCAGTTGTCTTGGCCTTGCTCCAGTTGTCTTGGGCCCACGCCAGTTGTCTTGGGCTTGCTCCAGTTGTCTTGGCCTTGCTCCAGTTGTCTTGGGCCCACGCCAGTTGTCTTGGGCTTGCTCCACTTGTCTTGGCCTTGCTCCACTTGTCTTGGCCCTGCTCCAGCTGTCTTTGGCCTGCTCCAGTTGTCTTGAGCTTGCTCCAGTTGTCTTGATCTTGTTCCAATTTTCTTGGCCTTGCTCCAGTTGTCTTGGACTTTCTCCAATTTTATTGGGTTTGCTCCAGTTTTATTGGGCTTGCTCCAGTTGTCTTGGCCTTCCCCTAGTTTTTGTGGACTTGCTTCAGTTCTCTTGGGCTTGCTCCAGTATTCTTGGGCTTGCTCCAGTTGACTTGGCCTTGCGCCAGTTTTTGTCGCCTTGCTCAAGTTGTTTTCGGCTTGCTCCATGTTTCTTGGGCATGCTCCAGTTGTTGTGCCTTGGTTCAGTTTTCTTGGGCTTGCTCTAGTTGTCTTGGGATTGCTCCAGTTGTCTTGGGCTTGCTTCAGGTTTCTTTGCCTAGTTCCAGTTGTCTTAGGCTTGGTCCAGTTGTATTGGGCTTGCACCAGTTGTCTTGGGTTTCCTCCAGTTGTCTTGGGCTTGCGTCAGTTGTATTGGGTTTGCTCCAGTTGTCTTGGCCTTGCTCCAGATGTCTTGGGCTTGCTCCAGTTGTCGTGGGCTTGCTCCAGTCGTCTTGGCCTCGCTTCAGTTGTATCAGGCTTGCACCATTTGTCTTGGGCTTGCTCCAATCGTCTTGGCTTTGCTCCATTTATCTTTAGCTTGCTGAAGTTGTCTTTGGATTGCTTCAGTTTTCGTGGCCTTTCTCCAGCTGTCTTGGACTTGATTCAATGGTCTGAGGTTTGCTCCAGTTGTCCAGGGCTTGCTCCTGTATTCCTGGCCTGCCCCCAGTTTTCTTCCGCTTGCTCCAGTTGTCTTAAGCTTGCTCTAGTTGTCTTTGGCTTGCTCTAAATGTCTTGGGCTTGCTCGAGTTGTCTTGGCCGTGCTCCAGTTGTCTTGGGCTTGATCCAGCTGTCTGGCCTTGCTCTAGTTGTCTAAGACTTGCACCTGTTGTTTGTGCTTGCTCTAGTTGTCTTGGGCTTGATCGAGTTGTCTTGGCATTGCTGCATTTGTCTTGGCCTTGCCAAAGGTGTTTTGGGCTTTCTCCAGGTGTCTTGGGATTGCTCCAGTTGTGTTGGCCTTGGTCCAGTTTTCTTCCGCTTGCTCCAGTTGTCTTGGGCTTACTCCAGTTGTCTTGGGCTTGCTCCAATCACCTTGGCCTTTCCCAGTTGTCTTAGGCTTGCTCCAGTTGTCTTGGGCTTGCCCCAGTTGTCTCGGGCTTGCTCCAGCTGTCTTGGACTTGCTCTAGCTGTCTTGGCCTTGCTCCAGTTGTATTGGGCTTGGTCCAGCTCTCTTGGCCTTGCTCCAGTTTTCATGGCCTTTATCCAGTTGTCTTGGGCTTGCTCAAGTTGTCTTGGACTTGCTCCAGTTTTCTTGGCCTTGCTCCAGGTGTCTTGGCCTTGCTCCAGTTTTTTTGGGCTTGCTCCAGGTATCTTGGGCTTGCTCTAGTTGTCTTGGTCTTGCTCCACTTGTCTTGGGCCTGCTCCAGTTGTCTTGGCCTTGCTTCAGTTGTATCAGGCTTGCTTAAGTTATCTTGGGCTTGCTCTAGTGCTCTTGGGTTACCTCAATTTGTCTTGGCCTTGCTCCTGTTTTCATGGGCTTGCAAGAACTGCCTAGGCCTTGCTCCAGTTGTATTAGCCTTGCTGCAGTTGTCTTGGGCTTGCCCCAGTTGTCTTGGCCTTGCTCAAGTTGTCTTGGCACTGCTCCAGTTGTCTTTGGCCTGCTTCAGTTGTCTTGGGCTTGATCTAGTTGTCTTGGGCTCGCTCCAGTTTTCTTGGCCTTGCTCGAATTTTCTTGGCGTTTGTCCAGTTGTCTTTGGCTTGCTCCAGTTGTCTTGGGCTTGCTCAAGCTATCTTGGTATTGTTCTAGTTGTCTTGGACATGATTGTGTTGTCCTGGGCTTACTCTAGTTGTCTTCGTCTTGCTCCAGTTGTCCTGGCCTTGCTTCAGTTGTCTTGACCTTGCTCCATGTGTTTTTGGCTTGCTCCAAGTGTCTTCTGCTTGCTCTAGTTGTCTTGGCCTTTCTCCAGTTTTCTTGGGATTGCTCCAGTTTTTTTGGGCTTTTTCCAGTTGTCTTGGGCTTGCTCCAGGTTTTTTTGGCCTTGTTCCAGTTGTCATAGGCTTACTGGAGCTGTATTGGGCTTTTCAAGTTGTCTTGGGCTTGCTCCAGTTGTCCTTGGCTTGCTCTAGTTGTATTCGCCTTGCTCCAGTAGTCTTGGGCTTGCTCCATCTGTCTTGGCCTTGCCCTAGTTTTTTTGGGCTTGCTCCAGTTGTCTTGGGTTTGCGTCAGTTGTCTTGGGCTTGCTCCACTTTCCTTTGCCTTGCTCCAGCTGTCTTGGCCTAGCTCCAGTTGTGTTGGGCTTCGACCAGTTGTCTTGGGCTTGCTCCAGTTGTCTTGGGTTTGCGTCAGTTGTCTTGGGCTTGCTCCACTTTCCTTTGCCTTGCTCCAGCTGTCTTGGCCTAGCTCCAGTTGTGTTGGGCTTCGACCAGTTGTCTTGGGCTTGGTCCAGTTTTCTTCGGCTTCCTCCAGTTGTCTTGGCCTTGCTCCAGTTGTATCAGGCTTGCTCTAGTTATCTAGGGCTTGCTCCAATTGTCTTGGCTTCGCTCCAGTTATATATGTCCTTCTCCAGTTTTCCTTGACTTGCTCTAGTTGTCTTAGACTTGCTCCAGCTATCTTGGACTTGCTCCAGTTGTTTGCGGCTTGCTCCAGTTGTCTTGGGCTTGCTCCAGTTGTCTTGGCTTTTCTCCAGTTGTCTTCGGCTTGCTCTAGTTGTCTTGGTGTTGCCCCAGTTTTCTTGCGCTTGCGCTAATTGTTTTAGGCTGCCTCGAGTTGTCTTTGCCCTGCTCCAGTTGTCTTGGGCTGGCTCCAGCTGTCTTGGGCTTGTTCCAGTCCTCTTGGCCTTGCTCTTGTTGCCTTGGCCTTCCTCCAGTTGTCTTGGCCTTGCTCCAGATGTCTTAGGCCTCCTCTTGTTGTCTTGAGCTAACTCCAGTTGTCTTGGGCTTGCTCCAGTATTCTTGGCCTTGCTCCAGTTGTCTTGGCCTTGCTCCAGTTGACTTGGTCTTGCTCGAGTTCTCTTGGGCTTGCTCCAGTTGTCTTGTCCTTGCTCCAGTTGTCTTGGACCTGCTCCAGTTGTCTTGGGCTTGCTTCAGTTGATTTGGGCTTGCTCAAGTTACCTCGTCCTTGCTCCAGTTGTCTTGGCCTTGCTACATGTGGTTTGGGCTTTGCTCCAGGTGTCTTCGGCTTGCTCCAGTTGTCTCGGTCTTGCTTCAGTTTTCTTGTGCTTGGTCTAGTTTTCTTGGCCTTGCTCCAGTTGTCTTGGGCTTGCTGCAGTTGTCTTGGGCTTGCTCCAGTTGTCTTGGGCTTGCTCCAATTGTCTTGGGCTTGCTTCAGTTGTCTTGGGATTGCTCCAGTTGTATTGGCCTTTCTCCAGTTGTCTTGGAATTGCTCCAGTTGTCGTGTGCTTGCTCCAGTTGTCGTGGCCTTGCTCCAGTTGTCTTGGACTTGCTCCAGCTGTCTTTGGCTTCCTTCAGTTGTTTTGAGCTTGCTCCAGTTGTCTTGGCCTTGCTCCAGTTATTGTGGCCTTTCTCCAGTTCTCTTTGGCTTGCTCCAGCTGTCTTGGGCTCTCTTCAATTGTCTTGGCCTTTCTTCAGAGGTATCAGCTTTGCTCCAGTTGTCTTCAACTTGCCCCAGTTGTCTTGGACCTGCTGTAGCTGTCTTGGGCTTCCTTGATTTGTCTTGGCCTTACTCCAGTTGTCTTGGGGTTTGCTATAACTGTCTTGGCCTTGCTGAAGTTGTTTATGCCTTGCTCCACTTGTCTTGGCCTTCCTCAACTTGTCTTCACATTGCTCCAGTTTTTTCAGGCCTGCTCAAGTTTTCTTGGGCTTGCTCCAGTTTGCTTTCCCTTTCTCCAGTCGTCCTGGCCCTGCTCCAGTTGTCTGCGGCATGCTCCAGTTGTCTTGGGCTTGCTACAGTTGTCTTGGGAGGCTCCAGTTTTGTTGGCCTTGGTCTAGTTGTCTTGAGATTGCTTCATTTATCTTGGGCTTGCTCTATTTGTCATGGTCTTGCTACAGTTGTCTTGTCCTTGCTGCAGTTTTCTTGGCCTTGCTCCAGTTGTTTTTGGCTTGCTCCAGGTGTCTTGGGCTTGCTCCAGTTGTCTTGGCCTACCTCCAGTTGTTTTGGGCTTGCTCCAGATTTCTAGGCCTTGCTCCAGTAGTCTTGGGCTAGCTCCACCTGTCTTTGCCTTGCCCAATTTTTGGTGGCCCTGCTCCAGTTGTCTTGGCCTTTCTCTAGTTCTCTTGGCCTTGCTCCAGTTGTCTTGGGCTTGCTCCAGTTGTCTTGGGCCTGTTCCAATTGTCTTGGGCTTGCTCCAGTTGTCTTGGCCTTGCTCCAGTTGTCTTGGGCTTGCTCCAGTTGTCTTGGGCCTGTTCCAATTGTCTTGGGCTTGCTCCTGTTGTCTTGGGCTTGCTCCAATTTGATTGGCCTTGCTCCGACTGTCTTGGGCTTGCTCCAGCTGTCTTGGGCTTGCTCTAGTTGTCTTGGAATTGCTCCAGTTGTCTTGGCCTTGCTCCAATTGTCTTGGGCTTGGTCAACTTGTCTTGGGCTTGCTCCAGTTGTCTTGGGCTTGCTCCAGCTTTCCTGGACTTGCTCCAGTTGTCTTGGGCTTGATCCAGTTGTCATGGCCTTGCTCCAGTTGTCTTGATCTTGCTCTAGTTGTTTTGGGCTTGCTCCAGGTGTATTGGCCATGCTCGAATGATCGTTGGCTTGCTCCTTTTGTCTTTGGCTTTCTCGAGTTGCCTTTGCCTTGCTTCAGCTGTCTTGGACTTGCTCCAGTTGTCTAGGGCTTGCTCCAGTTGTCTTGGGCTTGCTCTAGTTTTCTTGGGCTTGCTCCAGTTTTATTGGCCTTGCTCCAGTTTTCATGGACTTGCTTTAGTTGTTTTGAGATTTCTCCAGGTCTCCGGGCTTGCTGCAGTTACCTTGGCCTTGCTCCAGTTTCCTTGTTCTTGATCCAGTTTTCTTGGGCTTGCTCCAGTTGTCTTGGGCTTGCCTTAGTTGTCCTGGCCTGGTTATATATTTGTCGTTTTAAATTTCTTTCATTTTACATATTTATCTCTTTACATATTTGTCATCTTAAATACTTTGTGATTTTCTATATTTGTCACTTTACATCTTTGTCATTTTATGTATTTTTCATTTCACATATTATTCAGTTTACGTATCCATCATTTAATACATTTCTCATTTGGTACGTTTTTCATTTACATATTTTTTCACTTTATAAATCTGTCATTTCGCATACTTGTTATTTTATATATTTTAAATTTTATATATTTTTTATTCAGCATATTTTTTATTTAATATATCTGTCATTTTATATATTTGTAACTCTTCACATTGTTCATGTTACATAACCGTCATTTATGTATTTGTCATTTTATATATTTGTCGTTCTACACAATTGTCATTTTAAACATGTTTCCCTTTATTCATTTGTCATTCTGTATATTTGTAATTTTATATATTTTTCATTACATATATTTTTCATTTGTAATACTTGCCATTTTATTTAGTTGTTATTTCATTTATTTGTCATATAACATGTTTTTCATTTTCCTTACATGTCATTCTGTATATAGGTCAGTTTACATACTTGTCATTTTATATATTTTTATTGTACATATTTGTTATTTTATATATTTGTCATGTTATACGTTTGTAATTGAATAATGTTTCAGTTTTAGTAGGTTTCAATTTTCATATTAGTTATTTTACATATTTTCATTTCATTTGTTTCATTTTATACATTTAAAGTTTTTCAATGCTGGCCATTTCATATCTTTGTCATGTCATATAATCCGAATTTTACATATTAGTAAGCTAACATATTTTTCATTTTAAATATTTTTCATTTTGCATATTTGTCAATTGAAATATTTTTCAGTCAACATACCCCTTATTTTGCGTATTCAAAAATTGACATATTTGCCATTTTACATTGTAATTTTTCATATTTTTCATTTCAAAGTCTCGTCATTGTACATGTTTGTCATTTGACATATTTGTCACCTTACATATTTGTCACTTCAAATACTTTTTAATTCAGAAGTTGGTTGAATTTACATATTTTTCATTCAATAAACATTTCATTTTCAATATATTTGTCGGTTTCCATATTTCTCGATTGAAATACTTTTCATTGTACCCATCTGTCATTTTGCATATACCTTATTTGATATGTTTGTCAGTTTACACTGTTTACAATGTTAACATTTATCATTGTATGTTTTCGTCGATTGACATATTTGTCATTTTAAATGTTTGTCACATCATATATTTTCTATTTCAGGCATTACTTAAATCTACATATTTTTCATTATGTAAACGTTTCATTTTACACATTTGTCATTTGACACATTTGACATTTCATATACATCTCATTTAATATATTTATCATTTTACAAATTTTTAATTTTAGGTATTTGTCATTTAACATATTTGTCATTTTAAAAAATTTCCCTGTTCCACATTTTTCATTTGGTTCACTTGTCATGTTACATATTTGTTATTGGAAATATTTGTCACTTAATATATTTGTGGTTCAATACATTAGTCGATATACATATTTGTCCTTTTACATATTAGTATACTTACATATTCGTAATTTTACATGTCTGCCATTCTACATATTGTTCATATTACATATTTTTCATTTTATATATTTGTAATTTGACATATGTTTTTATTTTGAATATTTTTCATTATACATATTTGTCATCTTATATCATTGTCATTTTACAAACGTTTTTTTTTAGGAATTTTTGATTTAAAGTATTTGTCATTTCATACACCTGTCATTTTGTACATTTGTCATTTTATATGTCTTTCATGTTAAATATCTGTCATATTGTATATATGTCATTATATATATTTTTCATTTTACATATTCACCATGAAATAAGTTTTCTTCTTACAAATGTTTCATTTAATATATTTGTCATTTGCCGTATGTGTCACTCTATAAATTTCTCATGTTACGTATTTGTCATTTTACGTATTTGTCATTTTATATATTTGTCATTTCATATTACATACTTGTTTCAGTTGTCTTTGGCTTGCTCCGGTTTTCTTAGCCTTGCTCTAGTTGTCTTGGGCTTGCCCCAGTTATATTGGGCTTCCTCCAGTTGTCTTGGGCTTGCCCCAGTTATATTGGGCTTCCTCCAGTTGTCTTGGGCTTGCCCCAGTTATATTGGGCTTCCTCCAGTTGTCTTGGGCTTGCCCCAGTTATATTGGGCTTCCTCCAGTTGTCTTGGGCTTGCCCCAGTTATATTGGGCTTCCTCCAGTTGTCTTGGGCTTGCCCCAGTTATATTGGGCTTCCTCCAGTTGTCTTGGGCTTGCCCCAGTTATATTGGGCTTCCTCCAGTTGTCTTGGGCTTGCCCCAGTTATATTGGGCTTCCTCCAGTTGTCTTGGGCTTGCCCCAGTTATATTGGGCTTCCTCCAGTTGTCTTGGGCTTGCCCCAGTTATATTGGGCTTCCTCCAGTTGTCTTGGGCTTGCCCCAGTTATATTGGGCTTCCTCCAGTTGTCTTGGGCTTGCCCCAGTTATATTGGGCTTCCTCCAGTTGTCTTGGGCTTGCCCCAGTTATATTGGGCTTCCTCCAGTTGTCTTGGGCTTGCCCCAGTTATATTGGGCTTCCTCCAGTTGTCTTGGGCTTGCCCCAGTTATATTGGGCTTCCTCCAGTTGTCTTGGGCTTGCCCCAGTTATATTGGGCTTCCTCCAGTTGTCTTGGGCTTGCCCCAGTTATATTGGGCTTCCTCCAGTTGTCTTGGGCTTGCCCCAGTTATATTGGGCTTCCTCCAGTTGTCTTGGGCTTGCCCCAGTTATATTGGGCTTCCTCCAGTTGTCTTGGGCATGCTCCAGTTGTCTTTGGGCCTGCTCCACTCGTCATGGCCTTGCTCCAGCTGTCTTGGTCTTGCTCTAGTTGTTTTGGGCTTGCTCCAGGTGTATTGGCCTTGCTCCAATGATTGTTGGCTTGCTCCTGTTGTCTTTGGCTTTCTCCAGTTGCCTTCGCCTTGCTCCAGCTGTCTTGGACTTGCTCTAGTTGTCTAGGACTGGCTCCAGTTGTCTTGGGCTTGCTCTAGTTGTCTTGAGCTTGCTCCAGTTGTATTGGCCTTGCTTCAGTTTTCATGGCCTTGCTCTAGTTGTTTTGGGATTTCTCCAGGTCTCCGGGCTTGCTCCAGTTACCTTGGCCTTGCTCCAGTTTTCTTGTGCTTGCTCCAGTTGTCTTGGGCTTGCTCCAGTTGTCTTGGGCTTGCCTTAGTTGTCCTGGCCTGGTTATATATTTGTCGTTTTCCATTTTTTCATTTTACACATTTATCTCTTTACATACTTTTCATCTTAAATACTTTGTGATTTTCTATATTTGTCACTTAACATCTTTGTCATTTTATGTATTTGTAATTTAACATATTATTCAGTTTACGTATCCATCATTTAATATATTTCTCATTTGGTACGTTTTTCATTTACATATTTTTTCACTTTATAGATCAGTCATTTTACATAATTGTTATTTTATATATTTGTTGTTGCATACGTTTGTCATTGAATAATTTGTCATTTTTAATAGGTGTCAATTTTCATAATAATCATTTTACATTTTTTCATTTTATTTTTTTCATTTTATACATTTAAGGTTTTTGAATGCTGGCCATTTCATATCTTTGTCATTTCATATATTCTGAATTTTAAACATTAGTAATTTTACATATTTGTCATTTTAAACATTTGTTATTTTGCATGTTTGTCAATTGAAATATATTTCAGTCAACATATCTCTTATGTTGCGTATTCAAAATTTGACATATTTGTCATTTTTCATATTTGTCATTGCATAGTCTCATTATTTTACATATTTGTCATTTTACATATTTGTCACCTTACATATTTGTCACTCAAAATATTTTTTAATTAAGAGATTAGTTAAATTTACATATTTTTCTTTCGATAAAAATCCCATTTTCAATATCTGTCATTTTACATATTTGACATTCTATACACTTGTCATTTTATACATTTATAATTTTACATATACTTAGTTTTACATATTGCTCTAGTTGTCTTCGGCTTGCTGGAGTCGCTTGGCGCTGCTCCAGTTGTCTTGGGCTTGCTCCAGTTGTCTTGGCCTTGATCCAGTTGTCTTGGGCTTGCTCCAGTTGTCTTGGCCTTGCTCCAGCTGTCTTGAACTTGCTCCAGTTTTCTTGGGCTTACTCCAGTTGTCTTGGGCTTGCTCCAGTTGTCATGGACTTGCTATAGTTGTCCTGGCCTTGCCCCAGTTGTTTTGGGCTTGCTCTAGGTGTCTTGGGTGTGGTCCAGTTGTCTTGGCCTTGCTCCAAGTTTTTGGGCCTTGCACCAGTTGTCTTGTGGTTGCTCCAGTTGTCTTGGGCTTGCTCCAGGTGTCATGGCCTTGCTATAGTTGTCCTGGCCTTGCCCCAGTTGTTTTGGGCTTGCTCTAGGTGTCTTGGGTGTGGTCCACTTGTCTTGGCCTTGCTCCAAGTCTTTGGGCCTTGCACCAGTTGTCTTGTGGTTGCTCCAGTTGTCTTGGGCTTGCTCCAGGTGTCATGGCCTTGCTATAGTTGTCCTGGCCTTGCCCCAGTTGTTTTGGGCTTGCTCTAGGTGTCTTGGGTGTGGTCCACTTGTCTTGGCCTTGCTCCAAGTCTTTGGGCCTTGCACCAGTTGTCTTGTGGTTGCTCCAGTTGTCTTGGGCTTGCTCCAGGTGTCATGGCCTTGCTATAGTTGTCCTGGCCTTGCCCCAGTTGTTTTGGGCTTGCTCTAGGTGTCTTGGGTGTGGTCCACTTGTCTTGGCCTTGCTCCAAGTCTTTGGGCCTTGCACCAGTTGTCTTGTGGTTGCTCCAGTTGTCTTGGGCTTGCTCCAGGTGTCATGGCCTTGCTATAGTTGTCCTGGCCTTGCCCCAGTTGTTTTGGGCTTGCTCTAGGTGTCTTGGGTGTGGTCCACTTGTCTTGGCCTTGCTCCAAGTCTTTGGGCCTTGCACCAGTTGTCTTGTGGTTGCTCCAGTTGTCTTGGGCTTGCTCCAGGTGTCATGGCCTTGCTATAGTTGTCCTGGCCTTGCCCCAGTTGTTTTGGGCTTGCTCTAGGTGTCTTGGGTGTGGTCCACTTGTCTTGGCCTTGCTCCAAGTCTTTGGGCCTTGCACCAGTTGTCTTGTGGTTGCTCCAGTTGTCTTGGGCTTGCTCCAGATGTCCTGGCCTTTCTCCACTTGTCTTAGGCTTGGTCCAGTTGTTTTTGGCTTGTCCCAGGTGTCTTGGGCTTGCTCCATTTGTCTTTTTCTTGCTCGAGTTGTCTTGGCCCTGCTCCAGTTGTCTTGCACATGCTCTAGCTGTCTTGGCTTTGCTCCAGTTGTCTTTGCCTTGCTCCTGGTGTCTTGGCCTTACTCCGATTGTCTTGTCCTTGCTCCAGTTGTCTTGGGCCTGCTCCAGTTGTTTTGAGCTTGCTCCAGTTTTCTTGGCCTTGCTCCAATTGTATTTGCCTTGCTCCAGTTGTCTTTGGGCCTGCTCCACTTGTCTTGGGCTTGCTCCAGTTATCTTGGGCTCGCTCTAGTTTTCTTGGTCTTGCTCCAGTTGTCCTGGTCTTGCTCCAACTGTCTTGTGCTTGCTCCAGTTGTATTTGGCTTGCTGCAGTTCTCTTAGGCTTGCTCCAGTCTTCTTGGGCTTGCCCTAGTTATTTTGAGCTTGCTCCAGTTGTCTTGGGCTTGCTCGAGTTGTCTTGGACTGGATCCAGTTTTCTTGGACTTGCTCCAGTTGTCTTCCGCTTGCTCCAGCTGTGTTGGAATTGCTCCAGTGGTCTTGGCCTTGCTCCAGTTGTCTTGGCTTTGCCCCAGTTCTCTTGGACTTGCTCCAGTTGTCTTCGGCTTGCTCCAGCTGTCTTGGCTTTGCTCCAGTTGTCTTGGCCTTCCTCTAGTTGTTTGTTTCCTACTCGAGTTGTCTTGGGCTTGCTCTAGTTGTCTTGGGTTGCTCCAAGTTTTATTGGCCTTGCTCCAGTTGTCTTGGCTTTGCCCCAGTTCTTTTGGACTTGCTCCAGTTGTCTTCGGCTTGCTCCAGCTGTCTTGGCTTTGCTCCAGTTGTCTTGGACTTGCTTCTGTTGTCCTGGGCTTGCTCCAGTTGTCTTTGACTTGCTCCAGTTGTCTTGGCCTTGCTTCAGTTG
Source organism: Penium margaritaceum (assembly GCA_023375785.1). NCBI lineage: Eukaryota > Viridiplantae > Streptophyta > Zygnematophyceae > Desmidiales > Peniaceae > Penium > Penium margaritaceum. The sequence goes on along the minus strand of SZWC01002319.1, from coordinate 156,588 downwards.
TCTTGGCCTTGCCCCAATTGTTTTTTTATTGCTTCAGGTGTCTTGGGATTGCTCCAGTTTTCATGATCTTGCTCCAGTTTTCATGGGCTTGCTCCAGTTATGTTGGGTTTGCTCCAGTTGTCTTGGCCTCGCTCCAGTTGTCTTGGCTTTGCTCCAGCTGTCTTGGGCTTTCTCCAACCGTCTTGGCCTTGCTCCAGTTGTCTTGGCCTTGCTCTAGTTGTCTTGGTCCTGCTCCAGTTGTCATTGGCTTGCTCCAGTTATCTAGGTCTTGCTCCAGTTTTCTTGGCCTTTCTCCAGTTGTCTCGGCCTTGCTCCAGTTTTGTTGGGCTTGCTCAAGTTTTCTTGGGCTTGCTCCATTTTTCTTGGCATTTCTCCAGTTGTCTTGGCCTTCCTCCAGGTGTCTTGGGCTTTCTCCAGTTGTCTTGGGCTTACTTCACTTGTGTTGGGCTTGCCAAATTTGTCTTGGCCTTGCTCCACCTGTTTTGGCCTTGCTTAAGTTGTTTTGGGCTTGCTTCAGGCGTCTTGGGCATGTTTGTGTCGTCTTGGTCTTACTACAGTTGTCGTGAGCTTGCTCTAGTTGTCTTGGCCTTGCTCCAGTTGTCTTGGCCTTCCTCCAGTTGGTTTGGGCTTGCTCAAGTTGTCTTCGGCCTGCTCCAGTTGAATTGGCCTTGCTCCACTTGTATTAGGCTTGCTCCAGTTCTCTTGGGCTTGCCCGAGTTGTCTTGGGCTTGCTGTAGTTGTCTTAGGTTGCCTTGATTTGTTTTGGTCTTGTTCGAGTTGTCTTGGACTTGCTACAGCTCTCTCTGCCTATCTCAAGTTGTCTTGGCCTTGCTCCAGTTGTCTTGGTGTTGCTCCAATTATCTTGGCCTTGCTACAGTTGTCTTGGGCCTGCTTCAGTTTTCTTGAGCTTGATCCAGGTGTCTTGGCCTTCCTCCACTTGTCTTGGCCCTGCTCCAGTTGTCTTTGGCCTGCTCCAGTTGTCCTGGGCTTTCTCCAGTTGTCTTGAGCTTGCTCTAGTTTTCTTTGCCTTGCTCCAGTTTTCTTGGGCTAGCTTCTGTGCTCTTGGCCTTGTTCAATTTGTCGTGGCCTTGCTTCTGTTGTTTTTGGCTTGATCCAAGTTTATTGGGCTTGCTCCAGCTGTCTTGGCCTTGGTATAGTTTTCTTGGTCTTGCTCTAGTTGTTTTGGACTTGTCATTGGCTTGCTCCAGTTATCTAGGTCTTGCTCCAGTTGTTTTGGCCTTTCTCTAGTTGTCTTGGCCTTGCTCCAGTTGTGTTGGGCTTGCTCAAATTTTCCTAGGCTTGCTCCAGGTTTCTTGGCGTTACTCCAGTTGTCTTGGGTTTTCTCCAGTTGTCTTGGGCTTGCTCTACTTGTCTTGGGCTTGTTCCGTTTTTCTTGGCCTTGCTCCACCTGTCTTGGCCTTGCTTCAGTTGTTTTGGGCTTGCTTCAGGTGTCTTGGGCATTTTCGTGTTATCTTGGTCGTACTCTAGTTGTCTTGAGCTTGCTCTAGTTGTCTTGGCCTTGCTTCAGTTGTTTTGGGCTTGCTTCAGGTGTCTTGGGCATTTTCGTGTTATCTTGGTCGTACTCTAGTTGTCTTGAGCTTGCTCTAGTTGTCTTGGCCTTTCTCCAGTTGTCTTGGCCTTCATGTAGTTGTTTTGGGCTTGCTCGCGTTGTCTTCGGCTTGCTCCTGTTGAATTGGCCTTGCTTAACTTGTATCAGGCTTGCTCCAGTTCTCTTTGGCTTGCCGCAGTTGTCTTGGGCTTGCTCTAGTTGTCTTGGGTTGCCTTGATTTGTTTTGGTCTTGCTCGAGTTGTCTTGGACTTGCTAGAGCTGTCTCTACATTCCTAAAATTGTGTTGGCCTTGCTCCAGTTGTCTTGTTGTTGCTCCAGTTATCTTGAACTTGCTACAGTTGTTTTGGGCCTGCTCCAGTTTTCTTTGTCTTGCTCCAGGTGTCTTGGCCGTGCTCCACTTGTCTTGGCTCTGCTCCAGTTGCCCTGGGCTTTCTCCAGTTTTCTTGAGCTTGCTCCATTTTTCTTGGCCCTTTTCCAGTTTTTATGGGCTAGCTTCTGTGCTCTTGGCCTTGCTCAATTTGTCGTGGCCTTGCTTCTGTTTTCCTCGGCTTGATCCAAGTTTCTTGGGCTTGCTCCAATTGTCTTGGCCTTGGTATAGTTTTCTTGATCTTGCTCTAGTTGTCTTGGACTTGCTCCAGTTGTCTTAGGCTTGCCCCAGGTTTTTGGTCCTTGTTCAAGCTGTAGTATGCTTGCTCGAGATGTCTTCGGCTTGCCCCAGTTGTCTTGGGCTTGCTCAAGTTGTCTTGGGCTCTGTCCAATCGTCTCAGGCTTGCTCCAGTTGTCTTGGGATTAATCCAGTTGTATTGGCCTTGCTCCAGCTGTATCAGGCTTGCACCAGTTGTCTTGGGCTTGCTCAAGTTGTCTTGGGCTCTGTCCAATCGTCTCAGGCTTGCTCCAGTTGTCTTGGGATTAATCCAGTTGTATTGGCCTTGCTCCAGCTGTATCAGGCTTGCACCAGTTGTCTTGGGCTTGCTCAAATTGTCTTGGCTTTGCTCTAGTTATCTTTGGGTTGCTCAAGTTGTCCTTGGATTGCTCCAGTTTTTGTAGCCTTTCTTCAGCTGTCTTGGAGTTTCTCCAATTGTTTGGGGCTTGATCCAGTTGTCATGAGCTTGCTCAAGTTGTCTTGGCCTTCGTCCAGTTGTCTTCAGCTTGCTCCAGTTGTCTTGGGCTTGCCCCAGTTGTCTTGGGCTTGCTCTAAATGTTTTGGGCTTGCTCGGGTTGTCTTGGCCCTGCTCCAGCTGTCTTGGGCTTGATCCAGTTGTCTTGGCCTTGCTCTAGTTTTCTTGGACTTGCTCCAGTTGTCTTGGGCTTGCGCCAGTTGTCTTGGGCTTGCGCCAGTTGTCTTGGGCTTGCTCCATTTGTCTTGGCATTGCTCCAGTTATCTTGTCCTTGCCCCATTTGATTCAGGCTTGCTCCAGGTGTCTTGGGATTGCTCCAGTTGTCTTGGCCTTGCTCCAGTTTTCTTGGGCTTGCTCCAGTTGTCTTGGCCTTGTTCCATATGTCTTGTGCTTGCTCCAGTTGTCTTGGGCTTGCTCCAGTTGTCGTGGGCTTGATCCAATGTCTTGGGCTTTCTCCAGTGGTCTTGGGCTTGCTCCAGTTGTATCAGGCTTGCTCCTGTTATCTTGTGCTTTCTCCAGGTGTCTTGGCCGTGCTCCAATTATCTTTGGCTTGCTCCAGTTCTCTTTGGCTTGCTCCACTTGTCTCCCCCTTGCTCCAGCTGTCCTGGACGTGCTCCAGTTGTCTAGTGTTTGCTCCAGCTGTCTTGGGCTTGCTCTAGTTCTCTTGGGCTTGCTCCAGTTTTCTTGGCCTTGCTCCAGTTGTCTTGGCTTTTCTCCACTTGTTTTGGGATGGCTCCAAGTGTCTTGGGCTTGCTCCAGTTCTCTTGGGCTTGCTCCAGTTTTCTTGAGCTGGCTCCAGTTGTCTTGGGCTTGCTCCAGTTGTCTTGGGCTTGCTCCAGTTGTCTTGGCGTTGTTGTGTATTTGTCATTTTACATATTTGTCATTTTACATATTTATCATTTTACATATTTTTTATCTTATGTACTTTGACATTTCCAATATTTATCACTATATATTTCTTATTCTATGTATTTTTCATCTTAAATATTTTTCATTTCATACATTTATCATTTCATATATTCGTCATTTGCTACATGTTTCATTTCAAATATTTGTCACTTTATACATTTTTCATTGTACATACTTGTCCTTTTATATATATTTCATTCCATACATTTGTCATTTTGTACATCTGTTATGTCACAGATCTTTCATTTTGTACATTTTTCATTAAATAAATGTATTATTTTATATATTTTTCTTTTGCATATTTGTAATTTTAATTGTTTTTGTATTTTACAAATTTGTCACTTTATAAATTGGTCATGTTACATAACTGTGATGTTCCATATATTTCATTAAAGGTGTTTTTCATTTTTCATTTTTGTAATTCTACATATCTGTCATTTAACATATCTGTTATTCTGTATATTTGTAGTCTTAGGTATTTTTTGTTTGAAAAATATTTGTCATTTTGCATGTATGCCATTTCATGTATTTGTAATTGTAAACATGTTCCAGTTTTTATGTTCGTCATAATACATCTTTGTCTTTTGCATAATAGTCATTCCAAATATTTTTTATTTTATACATTTTTCATTTATACATTTTCCATTTAACGTACTTGTCCTTTTACATATCTGTCATGTTATATATTCGTATTTTTACATCTTTGTCATTTGACATAACGTATACATTTGTCATTAAATATGTGTGTCCTTTTACGGATTTCAATTCAAAATATTTGTCATATTGCATATTCATCTTTATTTACATTTTTCTTTTTTTATATTTGTCACCATACATATTTTGCACCTTATATTTTTGTCAATCAAAATTTTTGTCATTTTACATGTTAGTCACTTTATACGTTTAATGATTTCAGAAATTTGGTAACTTTACATATTTGAAACTTTACATAATTTTCACATTATAAACTTTTCATTTGAAATAGTTCTCATTGGAAATATTTTTAACTTCTTATAGTTTTCATTTCATACATTAGTCGATTTAAACATTTGTATTTTTATATATTAGTCAGTTTACATATTCATTGTTCTACATGTGTCATTCTACATTCTCCTTATGTCACATATTTGCTATTTTATATTTTTTCCATTTTCAATATTTTGTCAATTTACATGTTTGTAATTTTACATATTCGTAACCTTATATAGTTGTAAGTTTACATATTGTTTATTTGCTATATTTGTCATTTGACATATTTGTCATTTGTCAGACCTGTCATTTTATATATTTGTCATTTTATATATATTTCATGTTGTATATCTGTCATGTTTTATATTTTTCCTTCCATATAGTTGTCATTATATATATTTGTCCTTTGATATATTGTTTATCTTACATATTTTTTGTTTGATATATTTATCATTTCAAAAATTTCACTGTACAAATTTGACATGTTACATATTTGTCATCTTACGTATTTGTCATTTTATATGTTTTTCATTTTACATATTTGTCATTTTACATGTGTCTTGTTACATAGCTTTCATTTTGTATACTTGTCATTTTATAAATTTGTCATTGGATACATTTGTCATTTCATATTGTATNAGTTGTCTAGGCCTTGCTCCAGTTGTCTTGGCCTTGCTCCAGTTGTATTGGGCCTTTGCCAGTTGTCTTGGGCTTGCTCCACTTGTCTTGGACTTGCTCCACTTGTCTTGGCCCTGCTCCAGCTGTCTTTGGCTTGCTCCAGTCGTCTTGAGCTTGCTCCAGTTGTCTTGATCTTGTTCCAGTTTTCTTGGCCTTGCTCCAGTTGTCTTGGCCTTTCTCCAATTGTATTGGGCTTGCTCCAGTTGTCTTGGCCTTGCTCCAGTTGTATTGGGCCTTTGCCAGTTGTCTTGGGCTTGCTCCAGTTTTCTCGGGCTTGCTCCAGTTGTCTTGGCCTTGCTCCAGTTGTTGTGCTCTTGCTCCAGTTGTTTTCGGCTTGCTCCATGTTTCTTGGGCATGCTCCAGTTGTTTTTGCCTTGGTTTTCATGGACTTGCTCTAGTTGTCTTGGGATTGCTCCGGTTGTCTTGGGCTTGCTCCAGGTTTTTTAGCCTAGTTCCAGTTGTCTTAGGCTTGGTCCAGTTGTATTGGGCTTGCACCAGTTGTCTTGGGCTTGCTCCAGTTGTCTTGGGCTTGTGTCAGTTGTATTGGGTTTGCTCCAGTTGTCTTGGCCTTGCTCCAGATGTCTTTGCCTTGCTCCAGTTGTCTTAGGATTGGCCTGGTTGTTTTGGGCTTGCTCTAGTTGTCCTGGGCTTGCTCCAGTTGTCTTGGCCTTGCTTCAGTTGTATCAGGCTTGCACCAGTTGTCTTGAGCTTGCTCCAATCGTCTTGGCTTTGCTCCATTCATCTTTGGCTTTCTCAAGTTTTCTTTGGATTGCTTCAGTTGTGGTAGCATTTCTCCAGCTGTCTTGAACTTGCTCCAATCGTCTGGGGTTTGCTCCAGTTGTCTTGGGCTTGCTGCTGTAGTCCTTGCCTTCCCCCAGTTTCCTTCAGCTTGCTCCAGTTGTCTTGGGCTTGTTCTAGTTGTCTTTGTCTTGCTCTAAATGTCTTGGGCTTGCTCGAGTTGTCTTGGCCTTGCTCCAGTTGTATTGGGCTTGATCCAGTTGTCTGGGCTTGCTCCAGTTGTCTAAGATTTGCACCAGTTGTTTGCGCTTGCTCCAGTTGTCTTGGCCTTGCTCCAGTTGTCTTGGGCCTGCTCAAGTTGTCTTGGACTTGCTCCAGTTCTCTTGGCCTTGCTCCAGGTGTCTTGGCCTTGCTCCAGTTGTTTTGGGCTTGCTCCAGGTATCTTGGGCTTGATCTAGTTGTCTTTGTCTTTCTCCAGTTGTCTTGAGCTTGATCCATTTGTATTGGCCTTGCTCCAGCTGTCTTGGCATTCCTCCAGATTTCCTGGGCTTACTCCATTTGTCTTGGGCCTGCTCCAGTTTTCTTGGCCTTGCTCCAGTTGTATCAGGCTTCCTCCAGTTCTCTTGGGCTTGCCAAAGTTATCTTGGGCTTGCTCTAGTGCCCTTGGGTTTCCTTGATTTCTCTTGGCCTTGATCCCGTCTTGTTGGGCTTCCAAGAGCTGCCTTGGCCTTGCTCCAGTTGTATTAGCCTTGCTCTAATTCTCTTGGGCTTGGTCCAGTTGTCTTGGCCTTGCTCCAGTTGTCTTGGCCCTGCTCCAGTTTTCTTTGGCCTGCTCCAGTTGTCTTGGGCTTGATCTAGTTGTCTTGGGCTTGCTCCAGTTTTCGTGGCCTTGCTCTACCTTTCTTGGCCTTCCTCCAGTTGTCTTTGGCTTGCTCCAGTTGTCTTGGGCTTGCTCTAGCTATGTTGACATTGCTCTAGTTGTCTTGGACATTATTCAGTTGTCTTGGGCTTACTCCAGTTGTCTTCGGCTTGCTTCATGTGTCTTGGCCTTGCTCCAGTTGTCTTGGCCTTGCTCCATGTGATATTGGTTTACTCCAAGTGTCTTGCGCTTGCTCCAGTTTTCTTGGCTTTCCTCCAGTTTTCTTGGGCTTGCACCAGTTTTTTTGGGCTTGTTCCAGTTGTCTTGGGATTGCTCCAGGTTTTTTTGGCCTTGTTCCAGTTGTCATAGGCTTACTGGAGTTGTATTGTGCTTGTCCAGTTGTCTTGGGCTTGCTCCAGTTGTCTTTGGCTTGCTCTAGTTGTATTTGCCTTGCCCCATTAGTCTTGGGCTTGCTCCATCTGTCTTGGCCTTTCCCTAGATGTCTTGGGCTTGCTCAAGTTGTTTTGGGTTTGCGTCAGTTGTCTTGGGCTTGCTCCAATTGCCTTTGCCTTGCTCCAGCTGTCTTGGCCTTGCTCCAGTTGTGTTGGGTTTGGCCCAGTTGTTCTGGGCTTGCTCCAATTGTCTTGGGCTTGCTCCAGTTTTCTTGGCCTTGCTTGAGTTGTATCAGGCTTGCTCCAGTTATCTAGGGCTTGCTCCAATTTTCTTGGCTTTGCTCCAGTTATATATGTCCTTCTCCAGTTTTCCTTGGCTTGCTCAAGTTGTCTTAGACTTGCTCCAGCTATCTTGGACTTGCTCCAGTTAATTGCAGCTTGCTCCAGTTGTCTTGTGCTTGCTCCAGTTGTCTTGGCCTTTCTCCAGTTTTCTTCGGCTTGCTCCAGTTGTCTTGGGCTTGCCCCAATTGTCGTGCGCTTGCTCTAATTGTCTTAGGCTTCCTCGAGTTGTCTTGACCCTGCTTGAGCTGTCTTGGGCCGGCTCCAGTTGTCTTGGCCTTGGTCCAGTCCTCTTGGACTTGCTCTTGTTGCCTTGGCCTTCCTCTAGTTGTCTTGGCCTTGCTCGAGATGTCTTAGGCCTGCTCTAGTTGTCTTGAGCTCACTCCAGTTGTCTTGGGCTTGCTCCAGTATTCTTCGCCTTTTTCCAGTTGTCTTTGCCTTGCTACAGTTGACTTGGGCCTGCTCCAGTTGTCTTGGGCTTGCTCCAGTTGTCTTGTCGTTGCTCCAGTTGTCTTGGATTTGCTCCAGTTTTCCTGGACTTGCTTCAGTTGTTTTGGGCTTGCTCCAGTTGCCTCGTTCTTGCTCCAGTTGTCTTGGCCTTCCTACAGGTGGTTTGGGCTTGCTCTAGGTGTCTTTGGCTTGCTCTTGTTGTCTTCGTCTTTCTTCAGCTTTCTTTGGCTTGATCCAGTTTTTTTGGCCTTGCTCCAGTTGTCTTGGGATTGCTCCAGTTGTCTTGGGCTTGCTCCAATTGTCTTGGGCTTGCTTCAGTTGTCTTGGGTTTGCTCCAGTTGTATTGGCCTTTCTCCAGTTGTCTTGGAACTGCCCCAGTTGCCTTGTGCTTGCTCCAGTTTTCCTGGCCTTGCTCCAGTTGTCTTGGACTTTCTCCAACTGTCTTTGGCTTGCTTCAGTTGTTTTGAGCTTTCTTCAGTTGTCTTCGCCTTGCCTCAGTTATTGTGGCCTTTCTCCTGTTGTTTTTGGCTTGCTCCAGCTGTCTTGGCCTTGCTCTAGTTGTCTTGGCCTTACTTCAGAGGTATCAGGCTTGCTCCAGTTGTCTTCAACTTGCCCCAGTTGTCTTGGGCCTGCTCTAGCTGTCTTGGGCTTCCTTGATTTGTCTTGGCCTTACTCGAGTTGTCTTGGGCTTGGTAGAAATGTCTTGGCCTTGCGCCAGTTGTCTTGGCCTTCCTCCACTTGTCCTGGCCTTGGTCCAGTTTTCTTGTGCCTGCTCAAGCTGTCTTGGGCTTGCTCTAGTTGTCTTGGGCTTGCTCCAGTATTCTTCGCCTTGCTCCAGTTGTCTTTGCCTTGCTCCAGCTGTCTTGGCCTTGCTCTAGTTGTCTTGGCCTTGCTGCAGTTGTCTTGGCCTTGCTCCAATTGTCTTGGGTTTGGTCCACTTGTCTTGGGCTTGCTCCAGTATTCTTCGCCTTGCTCCAGTTGTCTTTGCCTTGCTCCAGCTGTCTTGGCCTTGCTCTAGTTGTCTTGGCCTTGCTGCAGTTGTCTTGGCCTTGCTCCAATTGTCTTGGGTTTGGTCCACTTGTCTTGGGCTTGCTCCAGTATTCTTCGCCTTGCTCCAGTTGTCTTTGCCTTGCTCCAGCTGTCTTGGCCTTGCTCTAGTTGTCTTGGCCTTACTTCAGAGGTATCAGGCTTGCTCCAGTTGTCTTCAACTTGCCCCAGTTGTCTTGGGCCTGCTCTAGCTGTCTTCGGCTTCCTTGATTTGTCTTGGCCTTCCTCGAGTTGTCTTGGGCTTGGTAGAAATGTCTTGGCCTTGCGCCAGTTGTCTTGGCCTTCCTCCACTTGTCCTGGTCTTGGTCCAGTTTTCTTGTGCCTGCTCAAGCTGTCTTGGGCTTGCTCTAGTTGTCTTGGGCTTGCTCCAATTGTCTCGGGCTTGCTCCTATTGTCTTGAGCTTGTTCCAATTTGATTGGCCTTGCTCCAGCTGCCTGGGCTTGCTCCAGTTGTCTTGGGCTTGCTTCAGTTGTCTTGGGCTTGCCCTAGTTGTCCTGGCCTGGTTATATAATTGTCGTTTTACATACTTGTCATTGTACATATTTATCTTTTTACATATTTGTCATTTTAAATACTTTGTGATTTTCTATATTTGTCACTTCACATCTTTGTCATTTTATGTATTTGTCATTTCACATATTATTCATTTTACGTATCCATCATTTAATATATTTCTCATTTGGTACATTTTTCATTTACATATTTTTTCACTTTATAGATCTGTCATTTTATATACGTGTTATTTTATATTTTTTAATTTTCATATATTTTTTATTCAGCATGTTTTCTATTTCATATATATGTCATTTTATTTATTTGTAACTCTTTTAATTGGTCATGTAACATAAATGTCATTTTACATATTTTTCATTTTATATTATTTTCAGTCTACACAATTGCCATTTTACACAGGTTTCCTTTTATTCACCTGTCATTCTGTATATTTGTCATTTTATATATTTTTCATTACATATATCTTTCATGCAATTTTATGTAGTTTTTATTTCATTTATTTGTCGTATAACACATTTTATGTTTTCCTTACATGTCATTTTGTATATAGGTTAATTTACATACTTGTCATTTTATATTGTTTTATTGTACGTATTTGTTATTTTACATATTTGTCATGTTATACGTTTGTCATTGAATAATTTGTCAATTTTAGTAGGTGTCAATTTCCATATTAGTCACTTTACATATTTTCATTTTATATTTGTCATTTTATACATTTAAGGTTTGTCCATGCTGGCCATTTTATTTCTTTGTCCTTTCATATATTCTGAATTGTACATATTAGTAATTTAACATATTTGTCATTTTAAATGTTTGTCATTTTGCTTATTTGTCAATTGAAATATTTTTCAATCAACATATCTCTTATTTTGCGTATTCGAAATTAGACATATTTGTCATTTTACATGTTTGTCATTTTTCATATTTGTCATTTCATAGTCTCGTCATTTTACATATTTGTCATTTTACATATTTGTCACCTTACATATTTGTCAAATTTACATATTCTTCATCCAAAGAACATTTCATTTTCAATATCTGTCATTTTACATATTTGAAATTCTATATACTTGTCATTTCATATATTTATATTTTTACATACATTTTATCTTACATATTTTGCATTTTACAAAACTTCCCTTTTACATATTTTTCATTTGATTTATCTTTCATTTTACATGTCGTTCATTGGAAATATTTGTCACTTAATATATTTGTATGTTTATATGTTGGTCGATATACATATTTGTTTTTTTATATATTATTAAAGGTACTTATTCGTAGTATTATATATAAGGAATTCTATGGTTTGTTGATATGTAGTATTTGTCTTTGTACATATTTGTCATTTTACATATTTTGTCATTTTAATTTTTTTTACATATTTATCACCCTGTATATTTGAAATTTTACATAATTTTCATTTTCTTTGCTTTTCATTGAAAGTATTTGTCATTTCATATACCTGTCATTTTATATGTAGTTTATGTTATACGTATGTCCTTTTATATATTCATCATTCTATATATTTGTCATTTAATATATTTGTCATGTGATATATTTCTTATCTTTCAATTTTTCATTTTATTTAATTGCCATTTAACATATTTGTCAATATATAAAATTTTCATGTTTCATATCTTTCATTTTACGTATTTGTCATTTCATGTATTTTTTGTTTTACATATCTCTCATTTTTATATGTCTGTAAATATATATGTCATTTTGAATACTTGTCATTTATATATTTGTCATTTTTTATAGTTTTCATTTCATATTGTATGCTTGTTTTAGTTGTCTTTGGCTTGCGCTAGATTTCTTAGCCTTCCTCCAAGTCTCTTGGACTTGCTCCAGTTGTCTTGGGCTTGCTCTAGTTGTTTTGGCCTTCCTCCAGTTGACTTCGGCTTGCTCCAGTTGTCTTGGGCTTGCCCCAGTTTTCTTGGACTTGCTCTAGTTGTCTTCGGCTTGCTCAAGTCGCTTGGCCCTGCTCCAGTTGTCTTGGGCTTGCTCCAGTTGTCCTGGGCTCACTCTAGTTGTCTTGGCCTTCCTCCAGTTGTCTTCGTCTTGCTCCAGTTGTCTTGGGCTTGCCCAAATTATCTTGGGCTTGCCCAATTTGTCTTGGGCTTGCTTTGTTTGTCTTGGGCTTGCTCGAGTTGTCTTGGCCTTCCTCCAGTTGTCTTGGGCTTGCTCCAGCTGTCTTGGCCTTGATCCAGTTGTCTTGGGCTTGTTCCAGTTGTCTTGGCCTTACTCCAGTTGTCTTGAACTTGCTCCAGTCTTCTTGGGCTTGCTCCAGTTTTCTTGGGCTTGCTCCAGTTGTCATGGCCTTGCTCCAGTTGTCTTGGCCTTACCCCAGTTGTTTTGGGCTTGCTCTAGGTGTCTTGGGTTTACTCCAGTTGTCTTGGCCTTGCTCCAGGTTTTCGGGCCATGCACCAGTTGTCTTGTGGTTGCTCCAGTTGTCCTGGGCTTGCTCCAGTTGTTTTGGCCTTGCTCCAGTTGTCTTAGGATTGCTCAAGTTGTCTTGGGCTTGCCCCAGTTATATTGGGCTTTCTCCAGTTGTCTTGTACTTGCTCCAGTTGTTTTGGCCTTGCTCCAGCTGTCTTGGCCTTGCTCCAGTTGTCTTGGCTTTGTTGACGTCTTCTTGGCCTTTCTCCAGTTCTCTTGGCCTTGCTCCAGTTGTCTTGGCTTTGTTGACGTCTTCTTGGCCTTTCTCCAGTTCTCTTGGCCTTGCTCCAGTTGTCTTGGGCGTGCTCCTTTTGTCTTGGGCTTGTTCTAGTTGTCTTGGCCTTGCTCCAGTTGTCTTCGGATTGCTCCAGTTGTTTAGGGCCTGCTCCAGTTGTCTTCTGCTTGCTGAAGTTGTCTAAGGCTTGGTCCAGTTGACTTGGGTTTGCTCCAGTTTTCTTGGCCTTGCCCCAGTTGTCTTGGCCTTGCTCCAGTTGACTGGGTCTTGCTCCAGTTGTCTTGGGCTTGCTCCAGTTGTAGTGGGCTTGCTCCAGATGTCTTGGCCTTGCTCCACTTGTCTTGGCCTTGTGTCTTGGGCTTGCTCCAGTTGTCTTGGCCTTGCTCCAAGTTTCTTGGGCTTGCTCCAGTTGTCGTGGGCTTGCTCCGGTCCAAGACAACTAGCGCAAGGAAAGACAACTGCAGCAAGCCCAAGACAACTGGAGCAAGCCCAAAACAGCAGTAGCTAGGCCACAACAACTGGAGCAAGGCCAATAAAACCGGAGCAAGCCCTAGACAGCTCGAGCAAACCCAAGACAACCTGAGTAGGCCACAGACAACTGGAGCAAGCCCCAAACAACTGGAGCAAGGCTAAGATTACTGGAGCCAGGCCAAGGGAGCTGTTGCAAGCCCAAGAAAGATATAGCAAGGCCAAATCAAATCGAGGAAACCCAAGAGCAGTAGAGAAAGCCTAAGATAACTCGGACAAGCCCAAGACAACTGGACCAAGCCTGATACAACTGGAGAGAGGCCAAGACAACTCAAGCAAGGCCAAGACAACTGGAGTAAGCTCAAGACAAGTGGAGGAAGGCCAAGAAATGTGGAGCAAGGCCAAGAAAAGTGGAGCAAGCTCAAGACAACTGGAGCACGACCAAGACAACTGGAGCAAGCCCAACACACTTGGAGCAAGTCCAAGACAACTGGACCAAGGCCACGAAAACTGTAGCAAGCCCAAAACAACTGGAACAAGCCCAAGTTGACCGGAGCAAGGCCAAGATAACTAGAGCAAGGCCAAGAAAACTGGAGCAAGCCCTGTTAACTGGAGCAAGCCCAAGACAGCTGGAGCAGGCTGAGGGAAACAATAGCAAGGCCAAGACAACTGGAGTAAGGCCAAGACAACTGGAGCAAGCCCAAGACACCTCGAGGAAGCCGAAGACAACTGGGGCAACCCCAAGACAACTTGATCAAGCCTAAGACAACTGGAGCAAGGCCAAGACAAATGGAGCAAGGCCAAGAAAACTTGAGCAAGCTCAAGACAACTGGAGCAAGCCCAAGACACCTCGAGGAAGCCGAAGACAACTGGGGCAACCCCAAGACAACTTGATCAAGCCTAAGACAACTGGAGCAAGGCCAAGACAAATGGAGCAAGGCCAAGAAAACTTGAGCAAGCTCAAGACAACTGGAGCAAGCCCAAGACACCTCGAGGAAGCCGAAGACAACTGGGGCAACCCCAAGACAACTTGATCAAGCCTAAGACAACTGGAGCAAGGCCAAGACAAATGGAGCAAGGCCAAGAAAACTTGAGCAAGCTCAAGACAACTGGAGCAAGCCCAAGACACCTCGAGGAAGCCGAAGACAACTGGGGCAACCCCAAGACAACTTGATCAAGCCTAAGACAACTGGAGCAAGGCCAAGACAAATGGAGCAAGGCCAAGAAAACTTGAGCAAGCTCAAGACAACTGGAGCAAGCCCAAGACACCTCGAGGAAGCCGAAGACAACTGGGGCAACCCCAAGACAACTTGATCAAGCCTAAGACAACTGGAGCAAGGCCAAGACAAATGGAGCAAGGCCAAGAAAACTTGAGCAAGCTCAAGACAACTGGAGCAAGCCCAAGACACCTCGAGGAAGCCGAAGACAACTGGGGCAACCCCAAGACAACTTGATCAAGCCTAAGACAACTGGAGCAAGGCCAAGACAAATGGAGCAAGGCCAAGAAAACTTGAGCAAGCTCAAGACAACTGGAGCAAGCCCAAGACACCTCGAGGAAGCCGAAGACAACTGGGGCAACCCCAAGACAACTTGATCAAGCCTAAGACAACTGGAGCAAGGCCAAGACAAATGGAGCAAGGCCAAGAAAACTTGAGCAAGCTCAAGACAACTGGAGCAAGCCCAAGACACCTCGAGGAAGCCGAAGACAACTGGGGCAACCCCAAGACAACTTGATCAAGCCTAAGACAACTGGAGCAAGGCCAAGACAAATGGAGCAAGGCCAAGAAAACTTGAGCAAGCTCAAGACAACTGGAGCAAGCCCAAGACACCTCGAGGAAGCCGAAGACAACTGGGGCAACCCCAAGACAACTTGATCAAGCCTAAGACAACTGGAGCAAGGCCAAGACAAATGGAGCAAGGCCAAGAAAACTTGAGCAAGCTCAAGACAACTGGAGCAAGCCCAAGACACCTCGAGGAAGCCGAAGACAACTGGGGCAACCCCAAGACAACTTGATCAAGCCTAAGACAACTGGAGCAAGGCCAAGACAAATGGAGCAAGGCCAAGAAAACTTGAGCAAGCTCAAGACAACTGGAGCAAGCCCAAGACACCTCGAGGAAGCCGAAGACAACTGGGGCAACCCCAAGACAACTTGATCAAGCCTAAGACAACTGGAGCAAGGCCAAGACAAATGGAGCAAGGCCAAGAAAACTTGAGCAAGCTCAAGACAACTGGAGCAAGCCCAAGACACCTCGAGGAAGCCGAAGACAACTGGGGCAACCCCAAGACAACTTGATCAAGCCTAAGACAACTGGAGCAAGGCCAAGACAAATGGAGCAAGGCCAAGAAAACTTGAGCAAGCTCAAGACAACTGGAGCAAGCCCAAGACACCTCGAGGAAGCCGAAGACAACTGGGGCAACCCCAAGACAACTTGATCAAGCCTAAGACAACTGGAGCAAGGCCAAGACAAATGGAGCAAGGCCAAGAAAACTTGAGCAAGCTCAAGACAACTGGAGCAAGCCCAAGACACCTCGAGGAAGCCGAAGACAACTGGGGCAACCCCAAGACAACTTGATCAAGCCTAAGACAACTGGAGCAAGGCCAAGACAAATGGAGCAAGGCCAAGAAAACTTGAGCAAGCTCAAGACAACTGGAGCAAGCCCAAGACACCTCGAGGAAGCCGAAGACAACTGGGGCAACCCCAAGACAACTTGATCAAGCCTAAGACAACTGGAGCAAGGCCAAGACAAATGGAGCAAGGCCAAGAAAACTTGAGCAAGCTCAAGACAACTGGAGCAAGCCCAAGACACCTCGAGGAAGCCGAAGACAACTGGGGCAACCCCAAGACAACTTGATCAAGCCTAAGACAACTGGAGCAAGGCCAAGACAAATGGAGCAAGGCCAAGAAAACTTGAGCAAGCTCAAGACAACTGGAGCAAGCCCAAGACACCTCGAGGAAGCCGAAGACAACTGGGGCAACCCCAAGACAACTTGATCAAGCCTAAGACAACTGGAGCAAGGCCAAGACAAATGGAGCAAGGCCAAGAAAACTTGAGCAAGCTCAAGACAACTGGAGCAAGCCCAAGACACCTCGAGGAAGCCGAAGACAACTGGGGCAACCCCAAGACAACTTGATCAAGCCTAAGACAACTGGAGCAAGGCCAAGACAAATGGAGCAAGGCCAAGAAAACTTGAGCAAGCTCAAGACAACTGGAGCAAGCCCAAGACACCTCGAGGAAGCCGAAGACAACTGGGGCAACCCCAAGACAACTTGATCAAGCCTAAGACAACTGGAGCAAGGCCAAGACAAATGGAGCAAGGCCAAGAAAACTTGAGCAAGCTCAAGACAACTGGAGCAAGCCCAAGACACCTCGAGGAAGCCGAAGACAACTGGGGCAACCCCAAGACAACTTGATCAAGCCTAAGACAACTGGAGCAAGGCCAAGACAAATGGAGCAAGGCCAAGAAAACTTGAGCAAGCTCAAGACAACTGGAGCAAGCCCAAGACACCTCGAGGAAGCCGAAGACAACTGGGGCAACCCCAAGACAACTTGATCAAGCCTAAGACAACTGGAGCAAGGCCAAGACAAATGGAGCAAGGCCAAGAAAACTTGAGCAAGCTCAAGACAACTGGAGCAAGCCCAAGACACCTCGAGGAAGCCGAAGACAACTGGGGCAACCCCAAGACAACTTGATCAAGCCTAAGACAACTGGAGCAAGGCCAAGACAAATGGAGCAAGGCCAAGAAAACTTGAGCAAGCTCAAGACAACTGGAGCAAGCCCAAGACACCTCGAGGAAGCCGAAGACAACTGGGGCAACCCCAAGACAACTTGATCAAGCCTAAGACAACTGGAGCAAGGCCAAGACAAATGGAGCAAGGCCAAGAAAACTTGAGCAAGCTCAAGACAACTGGAGCAAGCCCAAGACACCTCGAGGAAGCCGAAGACAACTGGGGCAACCCCAAGACAACTTGATCAAGCCTAAGACAACTGGAGCAAGGCCAAGACAAATGGAGCAAGGCCAAGAAAACTTGAGCAAGCTCAAGACAACTGGAGCAAGCCCAAGACACCTCGAGGAAGCCGAAGACAACTGGGGCAACCCCAAGACAACTTGATCAAGCCTAAGACAACTGGAGCAAGGCCAAGACAAATGGAGCAAGGCCAAGAAAACTTGAGCAAGCTCAAGACAACTGGAGCAAGCCCAAGACATCTGGAGCAGGTCAAAAACACCTGGAGCAGGGCCAAGACAACTGGAGCAAGGCCAAGACTACTGGAGCAAGCCGAAGACAACAGGAGAAGGCCCAAGACAACTGGAGCAAAGCCAAGACAACTGGAGCAAGGCCAAGATAACTGGAGCAAGGCCAAGACAACTGGAGCAAGGGGAAGACAGCTTTAGCAAGAGCAAGACACTTGGAGTAAGTCCAAGACAGTTAGAGGAAACACAAGGCAAGTAGAGTAAGCCCAAAAGAATTCGGGCAGGCCCAAGACAACTGGAGCAAGCCTGATTCAACTGGAGCAAGGTCAAGACAACTGGAGTAAGCCCAAGACAATTGGAGCAAGGCCAAGACAACTGGAGCAAGCTCAAGACAACTGGAGAAAGGCCAAGACAACTAGAGCAAGCCCAAGACACCTGGAGCAATCCCAAAATAAATAGAGCAAGGCCAAGATAACTAGAGCAAGGCAAAGACAACTGGAGCAAGCCCAAGACAACTTGTGCAATCTCAAGACAACTGGAGCAAGTCAAAGACAACTAGAGCAAGGCCAAGAGAATAGGAGCAAGCCTGAGACAACTGGAGCTAGGCCAAGACAACTCGAGCAACACCAAGACAACTGGAGCAAGCCCAAGACAACTGGAGCAAGGCCAAGAAAACTGGAGCAAGGCAGAGACCACTGGAGAAAGGCCAAGACAACTTGAGCAAGGCCAAGACAGCTGGAGCAAGTCCAAGACAACTGGAGCAAGGCCAAAACAACTGGAGCAGGACAAAGACAACTGGAGCAAGGCCAATACAACTGGGAAAGCCCAAGACAACTCAAGAAATCCTAAGAAAGCTGGAGCAAGGCCAAGAGAACTGGAGCAAGTCCAAGACAACTGGAGCAAGCACAAGACAACTGGTTCAATGTTGACATGGTGTGCCACTTGCCATGAGTGCCGTTGAGGGGACTTCCTTGTTCTACCTCTGAGGAGTGGTGGAACACTTGATCTGACTTTACATTTGGATTCCTTGGCTTTTTCCATGCAGGATCGAGCTTTGAATCACTCGATTTGAGTGAGTATTCAGAAAGTTAGCCTAGCCCGAAAAACAGGTGTTGGATGGGTGGAATCTGGTACTCGCCACGGGTGGCGGGATATTCCACCGGCAGGGATCCGAGTTCATTCCTAATGGCCTCCAAATGCACCCGGGGCATGAATGAGGTGACCATAAGGAACCCCTTGACCAGGATGAACTTCTCCTTGACTTCTGGGCGAGGAAAGGTGCTTTGACGGGTCATCGTTGAAGCGCCTCCCGTTGCCTAGAGTGCAAGACCAGGTGGGCGCCCCCACCAAGGGTTACTTCGACGGCCGTAGCAGGGGCTCTACTGCTCCGTTTTGGGCGTGGTTGGATGCGTTGGAAAGCTTAGATCACAGGGTATAAGGATCTAATGTAATCCTACTATGCTACCTAGCAAAAACGTGTTTCGATTCAGTTCTACTGAATGCGACGTGTTCTACCCACTCACATCTGTAATTCTTGTGCTCCACACTCTTCACCATTGGTGTCCCTTGGCTGCCCCAAACCTTGGTAGCATGCATCAGCAAGAGCTAGGCATCCTTGAGGGTGCCTCCACACCCACTAGAGCCAGCAAAGGGTTATGGGCCCACGTGCCTAGGACCCTAGCTCTACAACGTTCACGCTACCGCCGCGCGCCATGGCACTGACCGAGCAAGAGAGCATCGGCGTCTCCAAGTTTGACGGACTTGGCTTCCACCTTTGCAGGTGGGAGTTTGAGGTCTTCCTGGATGACAAGGGCCTTCTTGAGCTGGTCAAGGGTGAAGAAACTGCCCCTCCTTATACCGTGACGCCGGAGGAAGTGGAAGCGTACAAGAAGCGCAACAAGAAGGCGCTTGCTTTCTTGGTGTATGCGCTTGCTCCGATGCAACGCTCCCTCATCCAAGGATGCACGGAGGCCACGGAGGCCTGGAAGAATCTCTGCACCATCTACCAGTCCACTAACCTTGCTAACCAGCTCTTCGTCTTCAAGAGGCTCGTCACCCTCCGAGCCAACGAAGGCGACGACATCATGGAGATCCTGCAGGAGATTGAGTCCTTGACTGCCGAGTGCGTAGCCACTGGGTGGAAGGTCGACCCTCAGCTGCAAGCCATGATCCTCCTCCTGGCCTTGCCGGACAGCTGAAGTCCCATGATCACCGTCGTAGA
>SZWC01002319.1:86198-97363 GCA_023375785.1 Penium margaritaceum | reverse complement strand
GTTGTCTTGGGCTTGCTCCAGTTTTCTTTGCCTAGCTCCAGTTGTCTTGACCTTGCTCTTTGTGTCATGGGCTTGCTCCAGTTGTCTTGGGCTTACTCCAATTGTCTTGGCCTTCCTCTAGTTGTCTTGTACTTGCTTCAGTTGTCTTGGGCTTGCTCCAGTTGTCCTGGGCTTCCTCCAGTTTTCTTGGTCTTACTCCAATTGTCTTGGCCTTCCTCCAGGTGTTTTCGGCTTGCTCCAAGTGTCTTGGGCTTGCTCCAGTTGTCGTGGCCTTGCTCCAGGTTTCTTGGGCTTGAACCAGTTGTTTTTGGCTTGCTACAGTTCTCTTGGGCTTGCTCCAGGTTTCTTGGATTTGTCCCAGTTGTCTTAGGCTTGCTCCAGTTGTCTTGGGACTGCCCCAGTTGTCTTGGGTTGCTCTAGCTGTCTTTGGCTTGCTCCAGTTGTCTTGGCCTTGTTCCAGTAGCCTTGGAATTTCTCCATCTGTCTTCGCCTTGCCCTAGTAGTCTTGGGCTTGCTCCATTTGTCTTGGGCTTGCGACAGTTGTATTGGGCTTTCTCCAGTTGTATTGGCCTTCCTCCAGATGTCTTGGCCTTGCTCCAGTTGTTTTGGGCTTGGTCCAGTTGTCTTGGGCTTGCTCCAGTTGTCTTGGACTTACTCCAGTTGTCTTGGGCTTGCTCCAGTTGTGTTGGTGTTGCTCCAGTTTTATCAGGCTTGCTCGGGTTGTCTAAGCCTTTCTCCAATTCCCTTGGCATTGCTCCAGATACCTTTGGCTTGCTCATGTTGTCTTTGGCTTGCTCCAGTTGTCTTATACTTGCTCCAGCTGTCTTAGACTTGCTCCATTTGTCTTGGGCTTGCTCCAACTGTCTTGGGCTTGATCCAGTTGTCTTGGCCTTCCTACAGTTGTCTTTGGCTTTTACCAATTGTCTTCGGCTTGCCCCAGTTGTCATGGGCTTGCTCTAGTTGTCTTGAGCTAACTCGAGTTGTCTTGGCCCTTCTCCATTTGTATTGGGCTTGCTCGAGCTGTCTTGGCCTTTCTCAGGTTTTCTTGGCCTTGCTTTTATTGTCTTGGCCTTCCTCCAGTTGTCTTAGGCTTGCTCCAGCTGTCTTTAGCCTGCTCTAGTTGTCTTGTGCTAAATCCAGTTGTCTTGGGCTTGCTCCAGTTTTCTTCGCCTTGCTCCAGTTGTTTTGACCTCCCTCGAGTAGACTTGGGCTTGCTCCAGTTGTCTTGGGCTTGTTCCACTTTTCTTGGCCTTCCTCCAGTTGTCTTGGACTTGCACGAGTTGTCTTAGGCTTGCTCCAGTTTTCTTGGGCTTGCTCCAGTTGTCTTGGGCTTGCTCCAGTTGTCTTGGGCTTGTTCCACTTGTCTTGGCCTTCCTCCAGTTGTCTTAGGCTTGCTTCAGCTGTCTTTAGCCTGCTCTAGTTGTCTTGTGCTAAATCCAATTGTCTTGGGCTTGCTCCAGTTTTCTTCGCCTTGCTCCAGTTGTGTTGACCTCGCTCGAGTAGACTTGGGCTTGCTCCAGTTGTCTTGGGCTTGTTCCACTTGTCTTGGCCTTCCTCCAGTTGTCTTAGGCTTGCTTCAGCTGTCTTTAGCCTGCTCTAGTTGTCTTGTGCTAAATCCAATTGTCTTGGGCTTGCTCCAGTTTTCTTCGCCTTGCTCCAGTTGTGTTGACCTCGCTCGAGTAGACTTGGGCTTGCTCCAGTTGTCTTGGGCTTGTTCCACTTGTCTTGGCCTTCCTCCAGTTGTCTTAGGCTTGCTTCAGCTGTCTTTAGCCTGCTCTAGTTGTCTTGTGCTAAATCCAATTGTCTTGGGCTTGCTCCAGTTTTCTTCGCCTTGCTCCAGTTGTGTTGACCTCGCTCGAGTAGACTTGGGCTTGCTCCAGTTGTCTTGGGCTTGTTCCACTTGTCTTGGCCTTCCTCCAGTTGTCTTGGACTTGCACGAGTTGTCTTAGGCTTGCTCCAGTTTTCTTGGGCTTGCTCCAGTTGTCTTGATCTGGCTCCAGTTGTCTTGGCCTTGCTAGAGGTGTTTTGGGCTTGCTCTAGGTGTCTAGGGTTTCCTCCATTTGTCTTGGCCTTGCTCCAGTTTTCTTGGCCTTGCTCGAGTTGTCTTGAGCTTGCTGCTGTTGTCTTGGGCTTGCTCCAGTTTTCTTGGCCTTGGTCCAGTTGTCTTAGGTTTGCTCCAGTTCTCTTGGGCTTTCCCCAGTTTTCTTGAGCTTTCTCAAGTTGTCTTGGGCTTGCTCCAGTTGTCTTGTCAAAGCCCAAGTTGTGTTGGGCTTGCTCCAGCTGTCTTTGCCTTGCTCTAATTGTCTTGGCCTTCCAACAATTGTCTTGGCCTTGCTCCAGTTGTCTTTACTTGCTCCAGTTGTCTTGGTCTTGCTTTAGATGTTTCGGGCTTGCGCCATTTGTCTTGGTCTTGGTCCAATTATCTTGTGCTTGCTTCAGTTGTTTTGGGCTTGCCACAGTTGTATTGGCCTTGCTCTAGTTATCTTAGGCTTGCTCCAGTTGTCTTGGGCTTGCATCCGTTGTCTTGGCCCTGCTCCAGTTTTCTTGGACTTGCTCCAGTTGTCTTGGGATAGCTTCAATTGTTTTGGGCTTGCTACAGTTGTCTTGGCCTTGCTCGAGTTGTCTTGACTTTGCTTGAGTTGTCCTGGGTTTTCTCCACCTGTCTTGGGCTTGCTCCAGTTGTATTGGGATTTCTCCAGTTGCGTTGGGCTTGCTCCGGTCGACTTGGGCTTGCTCCAGTTGTCTTGGCCTTGCTCCAGTTGTCTTGGGCCTGCTCCAGTTGTCTTGGGCTTACTCCAGTTGTCGTGGCCTTGCTCCAGTTGTCTTGATCTGGCTCCAGTTGTCTTGGCATTGCTCCAATAGTCTTGGGCTTGCTGCATCTGTCTTAGCCTTGCCCCAGTTTTCTTGCCCTTGCTCCAGTTGTCTTGATCTGGCTCCAGTTGTCTTGGCATTGCTCCAATAGTCTTGGGCTTGCTGCATCTGTCTTAGCCTTGCCCCAGTTTTCTTGCCCTTGCTCCAGTTGTCTTGATCTGGCTCCAGTTGTCTTGGCATTGCTCCAATAGTCTTGGGCTTGCTGCATCTGTCTTAGCCTTGCCCCAGTTTTCTTGCCCTTGCTCCAGTTGTCTTGATCTGGCTCCAGTTGTCTTGGCATTGCTCCAATAGTCTTGGGCTTGCTGCATCTGTCTTAGCCTTGCCCCAGTTTTCTTGCCCTTGCTCCAGTTGTCTTGATCTGGCTCCAGTTGTCTTGGCATTGCTCCAATAGTCTTGGGCTTGCTGCATCTGTCTTAGCCTTGCCCCAGTTTTCTTGCCCTTGCTCCAGTTGTCTTGATCTGGCTCCAGTTGTCTTGGCATTGCTCCAATAGTCTTGGGCTTGCTGCATCTGTCTTAGCCTTGCCCCAGTTTTCTTGCCCTTGCTCCAGTTGTCTTGATCTGGCTCCAGTTGTCTTGGCATTGCTCCAATAGTCTTGGGCTTGCTGCATCTGTCTTAGCCTTGCCCCAGTTTTCTTGCCCTTGCTCCAGTTGTCTTGATCTGGCTCCAGTTGTCTTGGCATTGCTCCAATAGTCTTGGGCTTGCTGCATCTGTCTTAGCCTTGCCCCAGTTTTCTTGCCCTTGCTCCAGTTGTCTTGATCTGGCTCCAGTTGTCTTGGCCTTGTTATATATTTGTCATTTTGTATATATTTTATGTTACATATGTTTCATTTTGTATATTTGGCATTTAATAAATTTGTCATTTTATGTATTTTGCTTTTGAATATTTGAAATGTTATGTATTTGTTGGTTTCCATATTTGTCACTTTAGAAATTGCTCATGCTACAAATTTGTGATCTTAGATATATTTCATTATATGTATTTGTCATTTTACATTTCTGTAATTTTACATATCTTTCATTTTACATATTTTTCATTCTTTACATTCAGAATCTTAGATATTTTTTATTTCAAATAATTTTCATTTTGCAAAGTTTCCATTTCATATTTTTGTTATTTTAATTAGTTTTCAGTTGATAAGAAGTTTAATAATACATACTTGTCTTTTTCCATAATAGTCATTCCAAATAACTGGAAATTTACACATTTTTCATTCATACATTTTCCAATTTACAAACTTGGCCTTTTACATATTTGTCATGTTATATATTTGTCTTTTTAGGTATTTTTCATTTGACATATTTGTCAGTTTACATATTTCTCATCTTATACATTTGTCATGAAGTATGTATGTCCTTTTACATGTTTTTCATTCAATATATTTCTCATATTTCTTATTTATCAATTTATATATTTTTCATTATAGATATGTACATAATTATCTGTTATAATTATTATTTGTACATAATTTTCATCCTGTATTTTTGTCATTTTAAAGTTTAGTCACTTTACATGTTTTTTATTTCAGACATTTGGTACCTTTACATGTTTGAAATTTTACATATGTTTCATTTTACAGGTGTCTCATTTGACATATTGTTCATTGGAAATATTTGTCACTTATTCAAGTTGTCCTTTCATATATTAGTTGATTTACAAATTTGTCATTTTATATATTATTCAATTTATATAATTTCAATTTTATAAATGTGTCATTCTACATTATTTTCACATTTTATCTTTGTTATTTTACATATTTGCCATTTTACATATTTTTTCATTTTACATGTTTGTCATTTTACATATTTTTTATATTTGTCATTTGACTTATTTGTCATTTGTTATACCTGTCAGTTTATATATTTGTCATTTTGTATATCTTTCATGTTATGTATCAGTATTTTGTATATTTTTCCTTACATATATTTGTCATTATATATATATCTAATTTGATATGTTTTTATCTTACATATTTTTCATTTAATATATTTGTCATTGTACATATTTGTCACTCTATAAATTTGTCGTGTCACATATTTGTCATTTTACGTATTCGTCATTTTGTATATTTT
Organism: Penium margaritaceum; assembly: GCA_023375785.1. NCBI lineage: Eukaryota > Viridiplantae > Streptophyta > Zygnematophyceae > Desmidiales > Peniaceae > Penium > Penium margaritaceum. The sequence goes on along the minus strand of SZWC01002319.1, from coordinate 92,421 downwards.
TCATTTTACATAATTGTCATCTTAGATATGTCTTTACATATCTGTCATTTTTTATACCTTTCATATTATATAGATTTCATTTGATATACTTAACATTTCATATTGTATACGTGTTTCAGTTGTCTTTGGCTTGCTCCAGTTTTTGTACCCTCCCTCCAGCTGTCTTGGACTTGCTCCAGTTGTCCCAGGCTTGCTCCAGTTGTCTTGGCCTTCCTCCATTTGTCTTCGGCTTGCTCCATTTCTCTTGGGCTTGCCCCAGTTGTCTTGGGCTTGCTCCAGTTGTCCCAGGCTTGCTCCAGTTGTCTTGGCCTTCCTCCATTTGTCTTCGGCTTGCTCCATTTCTCTTGGGCTTGCCCCAGTTGTCTTGGGCTTGCTTTAGTTGTCTTCAGCTTGCTCGAGATGTCTTGGCCCTACTCCAGTTGTCTTGAGCTTGCTCCAGCTGTCTTGGCCTCGCTCCAGTTGTCTTGGGATTGCTCCATTTGTCTTGGCCTTGCTCCAATTGTCTTGGACTTGCTCCAGTTGTCTTGGGCTTGCTCCAGTTGTCTTGGGCTTGCTCCAGTTTTCTTGGCCTTGTTCCAGTTGTCTTAGGCTTGCTCCAGTTGTCTTGGGCTTGCTCCAGTTTTCTTGGCCTTGTTCCAGTTGTCTTAGGCTTGCTCCAGTTGTCTTGGGCTTGCTCCAGTTTTCTTGGCCTTGTTCCAGTTGTCTTAGGCTTGCTCCAGTTGTCTTGGGCTTGCTCCAGTTTTCTTGGCCTTGTTCCAGTTGTCTTAGGCTTGCTCCAGTTGTCTTGGGCTTGCTCCAGTTTTCTTGGCCTTGTTCCAGTTGTCTTAGGCTTGCTCCAGTTGTCTTGGGCTTGCTCCAGTTTTCTTGGCCTTGTTCCAGTTGTCTTAGGCTTGCTCCAGTTGTCTTGGGCTTGCTCCAGTTTTCTTGGCCTTGTTCCAGTTGTCTTAGGCTTGCTCCAGTTGTCTTGGGCTTGCTCCAGTTTTCTTGGCCTTGTTCCAGTTGTCTTAGGCTTGCTCCAGTTGTCTTGGGCTTGCTCCAGTTTTCTTGGCCTTGTTCCAGTTGTCTTAGGCTTGCTCCAGTTGTCTTGGGCTTGCTCCAGTTTTCTTGGCCTTGTTCCAGTTGTCTTAGGCTTGCTCCAGTTGTCTTGGGCTTGCTCCAGTTTTCTTGGCCTTGTTCCAGTTGTCTTAGGCTTGCTCCAGTTGTCTTGGGCTTGCTCCAGTTTTCTTGGCCTTGTTCCAGTTGTCTTAGGCTTGCTCCAGTTGTCTTGGGCTTGCTCCAGTTTTCTTGGCCTTGTTCCAGTTGTCTTAGGCTTGCTCCAGTTGTCTTGGGCTTGCTCCAGTTTTCTTGGCCTTGTTCCAGTTGTCTTAGGCTTGCTCCAGTTGTCTTGGGCTTGCTCCAGTTTTCTTGGCCTTGTTCCAGTTGTCTTAGGCTTGCTCCAGTTGTCTTGGGCTTGCTCCAGTTTTCTTGGCCTTGTTCCAGTTGTCTTAGGCTTGCTCCAGTTGTCTTGGGCTTGCTCCAGTTTTCTTGGCCTTGTTCCAGTTGTCTTAGGCTTGCTCCAGTTGTCTTGGGCTTGCTCCAGTTTTCTTGGCCTTGTTCCAGTTGTCTTAGGCTTGCTCCAGTTGTCTTGGGCTTGCTCCAGTTTTCTTGGCCTTGTTCCAGTTGTCTTAGGCTTGCTCCAGTTGTCTTGGGCTTGCTCCAGTTTTCTTGGCCTTGTTCCAGTTGTCTTAGGCTTGCTCCAGTTGTCTTGGGCTTGCTCCAGTTTTCTTGGCCTTGTTCCAGTTGTCTTAGGCTTGCTCCAGTTGTCTTGGGCTTGCTCCAGTTTTCTTGGCCTTGTTCCAGTTGTCTTAGGCTTGCTCCAGTTGTCTTGGGCTTGCTCCAGTTTTCTTGGCCTTGTTCCAGTTGTCTTAGGCTTGCTCCAGTTGTCTTGGGCTTGCTCCAGTTTTCTTGGCCTTGTTCCAGTTGTCTTAGGCTTGCTCCAGTTGTCTTGGGCTTGCTCCAGTTTTCTTGGCCTTGTTCCAGTTGTCTTAGGCTTGCTCCAGTTGTCTTGGGCTTGCTCCAGTTTTCTTGGCCTTGTTCCAGTTGTCTTAGGCTTGCTCCAGTTGTCTTGGGCTTGCTCCAGTTTTCTTGGCCTTGTTCCAGTTGTCTTAGGCTTGCTCCAGTTGTCTTGGGCTTGCTCCAGTTTTCTTGGCCTTGTTCCAGTTGTCTTAGGCTTGCTCCAGTTGTCTTGGGCTTGCTCCAGTTTTCTTGGCCTTGTTCCAGTTGTCTTAGGCTTGCTCCAGTTGTCTTGGGCTTGCTCCAGTTTTCTTGGCCTTGTTCCAGTTGTCTTAGGCTTGCTCCAGTTGTCTTGGGCTTGCTCCAGTTTTCTTGGCCTTGTTCCAGTTGTCTTAGGCTTGCTCCAGTTGTCTTGGGCTTGCTCCAGTTTTCTTGGCCTTGTTCCAGTTGTCTTAGGCTTGCTCCAGTTGTCTTGGGCTTGCTCCAGTTTTCTTGGCCTTGTTCCAGTTGTCTTAGGCTTGCTCCAGTTGTCTTGGGCTTGCTCCAGTTTTCTTGGCCTTGTTCCAGTTGTCTTAGGCTTGCTCCAGTTGTCTTGGGCTTGCTCCAGTTTTCTTGGCCTTGTTCCAGTTGTCTTAGGCTTGCTCCAGTTGTCTTGGGCTTGCTCCAGTTTTCTTGGCCTTGTTCCAGTTGTCTTAGGCTTGCTCCAGTTGTCTTGGGCTTGCTCCAGTTTTCTTGGCCTTGTTCCAGTTGTCTTAGGCTTGCTCCAGTTGTCTTGGGCTTGCTCCAGTTTTCTTGGCCTTGTTCCAGTTGTCTTAGGCTTGCTCCAGTTGTCTTGGGCTTGCTCCAGTTTTCTTGGCCTTGTTCCAGTTGTCTTAGGCTTGCTCCAGTTCTCTTGGGCTTGCCCCAGTTGTCTTGGGCTTGTTCAAGTTGTCTTGGGCTTGCTCCAGTTGTCTTGTACTTGCTCATGTTGTCTTGGGCTTTCTCCAGCTGTCTTTTCCTTGCTCCAATTGTGTTGGCCTTGCTCCAGTTGTCTTGACCCTGCTCCAGTTGACTTGGCCTTGCTCCAGTTGTCTTGGCTTTGCGCCAGTTGTCTAAGGCTTGTTCCAAATTTCTTGTGCCCTCTTCAGTTGTGTTGGGCTTGCTCCAGTTGTATTGGCCTTGCTCCAGTTATCTCGGGCTTGTTCCAGTTGTCTTGGTCTTGCTCCAGTTGTCTATGCCTTGCTCCAGTTGTCTTGGACTTGCTCCAGTTGTCTTGGGATAGCTTCAATTGTTTTGGGCTTGCTCCAATTGTCTTGGCCTAGTTTTAGTTGTCTTGGCCTTGCTCAAGTTGTCGTGGGCTTGCTCCACTTGTCTTGGGCTTGCTTGAATTGTATTCGGCTTGCACCAGTTCTCTTGGGATTGCTCCGATCATCTTGGGCTTTCTCCAGTTGTCTTGGCCATGCTCCAGTTGTATCAGGCTTGCTCCAGTTGTCTTCTGCCTGCCCCAGTTGTCTTGGGCTTGCTCAATTTAACTTGGTCTTGCTCCAGTTCTCTTGGGCTTGCTCTAGTTGTCTTGGGCTTGGTCCAGTTTTGTTGGCCTTGCTCCAATTGTCTTGGCCTTGCTCCACGTGTTTTGGGATTGCTCCAGGTGTCTTGGGCTTGCTCAAGTTCTCTTGGGCTTGCTCCAGTTTTCTTGGGCTTGCTCCAGTTGTCTTGGGCTTGCTCCAGCTGTCTTGGGCTTGTTATGTATTTGTCATTTTACATATTTGTCATTTTACATATTCATCATTTTACATATTTGTCATGTTATATACTTTGTCATTTCAGATATTTATCACTACATATTTCTTACTTTATATATTTGTCACCCCACAAATTTTTCATTTCATATATTTATCATTTTATATATTCTTCATTTGCTACATTTTCAATTTTAACGATTTGTCACTTTATAAATTTTTCATTGTGCATAATTGTCCTTTTCTATATTTTTCATTTCATATATTTGTCATTCTGTATATCTGTTATGTGACATATCTTCAATTTTTTATATTTGTCATTTAATAAATGTATCATTTTATATATTTTTCTTGTGCATACTTGTAATTTTATATACTTATTTTCCAAATTTGTCACTTTTTAAATTGTTCATGTTACATAATTGTGATCTTTCATTTATTTCATTGAATGTTTTCTTCATTTTACATTTATGTAATTCTTCCTATCTGTCATTTAACATATCTGTTTTTCTGTATATTTGTAGTATTAGGTATTTCTCGTTTGAAACACATTTGTGATTTTGCATGTTTGCCATTTCATATATTTGTAATTGTAAATGTATTCCAGTTTTTAAGTTTGTCATAATACATCTTTGTCTTTTTCCATAATAGTCATTCCAAATATTTGTTCTTTTATACATTTTCTATTCATATATTTTCCATGTTACGTTATTGTCCTTTAACATATTTGTCATGTTATATATTTGTAATTTACATCTTTGTCATATGGCATATTTGTCAATTGACATAATTGTCATCTTATACATTTGTCATTAAATATGTGTGTCCTTTTACAGACTTCCATTCAAAATATTTGTCATATTGCATATTCATCATTTATATGTTTTTCGTTTTACATATTTGTCACCATACATATTTTGCACTTTATTTTTTTGTCAATTTGAATTTTTTCATTTAACATATTAGTCACTTCATATGTTTTTGATTTCAGACATTTGGTAACTTAAAATAATTGAAACTTTACATTTTTTGCACTTTATAAACTTTTCATTTGAAATATTTTTCATTGGAAATATTTGTCACTTCTTATAGTTGTCATTTCATATATTAGTCGATTTACATGTTTGTAATTGTACATATTAGTCAGCTTAAATATTTGTTATTTTATATATGTGTCATTCTACATTCTCTTCATGTCACATCTTTGTTATTTTATATATTTGCCATTTTACAGATTTTGTCAATTTACATGTTTGTCATTTTACATATTTTTCACCTTTTATACTTGTGATTTTAAATATTGTTTAATTTATGTATTTGTCATTTGACCTATTTGTCATTTGTTATACCTGTCATTTCATATATTTGTAATTTTTTATATATTTCATGTTGTATATCTGTCATTTTTTCTTTTTTTCCTTCCATATATTTGTTATTTTCTATATTTTTCATTTGATGTATTCTTTATCTTACACAGTTTTCATTTTATATATTTATCATTTCAAATATTTGTCACTGTATACATTTGACATGTTATATATTTGTCATTTTACGTATTTTTCATTTTATATGTTTTTCATTTTACATATTTGTCATTTTACATGTGTCTGTTTACATAGCTGTCATTTTGTATACTTGTTATTTTATATATTTTTCATTGGATTTATTTGTCATTTCATATTGTGTACGTGTTTCAGTTGTCTTTGGCTTGCTCCAGTTGTCTTGGCCTTGCTCCAGCTGTCTTGGGCTTGCTACAGCTGTCTTGGCATTCCTCCAGTTGTCTAGACCTTGCTCCAGCTGTCTTGGCCTTGCTCCAGTTGTCTTGGGCCTACGCCAGTTGTCTTGAGCTTGCTCCACTTGTCTTTGCCTTGCTCCACTTGTCTTGGCCTTGCTCCAGCTGTCTTTGGCCTGCTCCAGTTGTCTTGAGCTTGCTCCAGTTGTCTTGATCTTTTTCCAGTTTTCTTGGCCTTGCTCCAGTTGTCTTGACCTTTCTCCAATTTTATTGGGCTTGCTCCAGTTTTTTTGGGCTTGCTCCAGTTTTCTTGGCCTTCCCCTAGTTTTCGTGGACTTGCTTCAGTTGTCTTGGGCTTGCTCCAGTTTTCTCGGGCTTGCTCCAGTTGTCTTGGCCTTGCTCCAGTTGTTGTGGCCTTGCTCCAGTTTTGTTCGGCTTGGTCCATGTTTCTTGGGCATGCTCCAGTTGTTCTTGCCTTGGTCCAGTTTTCTTGGGCTTGCTCTAGTTGTCTTGGGATTTCTCCAGTTGTCTTGGGCTTGCTCCAGGTTTCTTGGCCTAGTTCCAGTTGTCTTAGGCTTTGTCCAGTTGTATTGGGCTTGCACCAGTTGTCTTGGGCTTGCTCCAGTTGTCTTGGGCTTGCGTCAGTTGTATTGGGTTTGCTCCAGTTGTCTTGGCCTTGCTCCAGATGTCTTGGCCTTGCTCCAGTTGTCTTAGGATTGGCCTAATTGTCTTGGGCTTGCTCCAGTTGTCATGGGCTTGCTCCAGTTGTCTTGGCCTTGCT
>SZWC01002319.1:57446-74201 GCA_023375785.1 Penium margaritaceum | reverse complement strand
GGCTTGCTCCAGTTGTAGTGGGCTTGCTCCAGATGTCTTGGCCTTGCTCCACTTGTCTTGGCCTTGTGTCTTGGGCTTGCTCCAGTTGTCTTGGCCTTGCTCCAGTTTTCTTGGGCTTGCTCCAGTTGTTGTGGGCTTGCTCCAGTTGTCTTTGTCATGCTCCAGACTGCTTGGACATGTTCCACTTGTCTTGGGCTTTCTCTAGTTGTATTAGGAGTGCCGCAGGTGTCTTGGGCTTGCTCCAGTTGTCTTGGGCTTGCTCCAGATGTCCTGGCCTTTCTCCACTTGTCTTAGGCTTGGTCCAGTTGATTTTGGCTTGTCCCAGTTATCTTGGGCTTGCTCCAGTTGTCTTTTTCTTGCTCAAGTTGTCTTGGCCCTGCTCCAGTTGTCTTTGCCTTGCTCCTGGTGTCTTGGCCTTACTCCAATTGTCTTGGCCTTGCTCCAGTTGTCTTGGGCCTGCTCCAGTTGTTTTGAGCTTGCTCCAGTTTTCTTGGCCTTGCTCCAATTGTATTTTCCTTGCTCCAGTTGTCTTTCGGCCTGCTCCACTTGTCTTGGGCTTGCTCCAGTTATCTTGGGCTCGCTCTAGTTTTCTTGGTCTTGCTCGAGTTGTCCTGGTCTTGCTCCAGTTGTTTGGGCTTGCTCCAGTTGTATTTGGCTTGCTGCAGTTCTCTTAGGCTTGCTCCAGTCATCTTGGGCTTGCCCCAGTTGTTTTGGGCTTGCTCCTGTTGTCTTGGGCTTGCTCGAGTTGTCTTGGACTGGCTCCAGTTGTCTTGGACTTGCTCCAGTTGTCTTCGGCTTGCTCCTGCTGTCTTGGAATTACTCCAGTTTTCTTGGCCTTGCTCCAGTTGTCTTGGCCTTGCTCTAGTTGTGTCTTGGAAAAGATCCAGTTGTACTGGGCCTGCTTAAGGTCTCTTGGGCTTGCTACATTTTTCTTGGCTTTGATCCAGTTGTCTTGGCCTTCCTCCAGTTGTTTGTTTCCTACTTGAGTTGTCTTGGGCTTGCTCTAGTTGTCTTGGGTTGCTCCAAGTTTTATTGGCCTTGCTCCAGTTGTCTTGGCCTTGCTCCAGTTCTCTTGGACTTGCTCCAGTTGTCTTGGGCTTGCTCCAGCTGTCTTGGCCTTGCTCCAGTTGTCTTGGACTTGCTTCTGTTGTGTTGGGCTTGCTCCAGTTGTCTTGGCCTCACTCCAGTTGTCTTGGCCTTGTTCCAGTTGTCTTGGCCTTGCCCCAGTTGTTTTTAGATTGCTTCAGGTGTCTTGGGCTTGCTCCAGTTTTCATGATCCTGCTCCAGTTTTCATGGGCTTTCTCCAGTTATGTTGGGCTTGCTCCGGTTGTCTTGGCCTTGCTCCAGTTGTCTTGGCCTTGCTCCAGCTGTCTTGGGCTTTCTCCAACTGTCTTGGCCTTGCTCCAGTTGTCTTGGCCTTGCTCCAGTGGTCGTGGCCTGATCCAGTTCTCTTGGCCTTGCTCCAGTTGTCTTGGGCCTCCTCCTGTTTTCTTGGGAATACTCCAGTTGTCTTGGCCTTGCTCCAGTTGTCTTTGCCTTGCTCCAACTGTCTTGGTCCTGCTCCAGTTGTCACTGGCTTGCTCCAGTTATCTAGGTCTTGCTCCAGTTTTCTTGGCATTACTCCAGTTTTCTTGGCCTTCCTCCAGTTGTCTTGGGCTTTCTCCAGTTGTCTTGGGCTTGCTCCACTTGTCTTGGGCTTGCCCCATTTTTCTTGGCCTTGCTCCACCTGTCTTGGCCTTGCTTCAGTTAATTTGGGCTTGCTTCAGGTTTCTTGGGCATGTTCGTGTTGTCTTGGCCTTGCTTCAATTGTTTTGGGCTTGCTTCAGGTGTCTTGGGCATGTTTCTTGGGCATGCTCCAGTTGTTTTTGCCTTGGTCCAGTTTTCTTGGGCTTGCTCTAGTTGTCTTGGGATTGCTCCAGTTATCTTGAGCTTGCTCCAGGTTTTTTGGCCTAGTTCCAGTTGTCTTAGGCTTGGTCCAGTTGTATTGGGCTTGCACCAGTTGTCTTGCGCTTGCTCCAGTTGTCTTGGGCTTGCGTCAGTTGTATTGGGTTTGCTCCAGTCGTCTTGGCCTTATTCCAGATGTCTTGGCCTTGCTCCAGTTGTCTTAGGATTGGCCTAATTGTCTTGGGCTTGCTCTAGTTGTAATTGGCTTGCTCCAGTTGTCTTGGCCTTGCTTTAGTTTTATCAGGCTTGCACCAGTTGTCTTGGGCTTGCCCCAGTTTTCTTGGGCTTGCTTTAGTTGTCTTGATCTTGCTCTAGTTGTCTTCCCATTGCTCCAGTAGTCTTGGGCTTGCTCCATCTGTCTTGGCTTTGCCATAGTTGTCTTGCCCTTGCTCCAGTCGTCTTGGCCTTGCTCCGGTTGTCTTGGACCTTGCTCCAGTAGTCTTTAGCTCGCTTGAGTTGTCTTGGGCTTGGTCCAATTATCCTGGACTTGCTCCTGTTGTCTTGGGATTACTCCAATTGTATTTGCGTTGCTCGAATTGTCTTGGGCTTGCTCCAGTTGTCTTGGGCTTGCTCCAGTTGTTTTGGCCTTGCTCCAGTTGTCTTGGACCGCCTCCAGTTCTCTTGGGCTTGTTTCAGTTGTCTTGGGCTTGCTCCAGTTGTCTTGGCCTTGCTCCAGTTGTCTTTGCTTTGCTCCAGTTGTCTTCAGCTCGGTCCACTTGTCTTAGGCTTGCTCCAGTTGTATCAGGCTTTCTCCTGTTATCTTGGGCTTTCTCCAGGTGTCTTGACCGTGCTCCAATTATCTTTGGCTTGCTCCAGTTCTCTTTGGTTTGCTCCAGTTGTCTCCCCCTTGCTCCAGCTGTCCTGGACGTGCTCCAGTTGTCGAGGGTTTGCTCGAGTTGTCTTGGGCTTGCTCTAGTTTTCTTGGGCTTGCTCCAGTTTTCGTGGCCTTGCTCCAGTTGTCTTGGCCTTGCTCCACTTGTTTTGGGATGGCTCCAGGTGTCTTGGGCTTGCTCCAGTTATCTTGGGCTTGCTCCAGTTTTCTTGGGCTTGCTCCAGTTGTCTTGGACTTGCTCCAGTTGTCTTGGGCTTGCTCCAGTTGTCTTGGCTTTGTTATGTATTTTTCATTTTACATATTTGTCATTTTACATTTTTATCATTTTACATATTTGTCAATTTTTTTTACTGTCATTTCCAATACTTATCACTACATATTTCTTATTTTATATATTTGTCACCTCATATTCGTCATTTGCTACATTCTTCATTTTAAATGGTTGTCACTTTATACATTTTTCATTGTACATACTTGTCCTTTTCTATATTTTTCATTTCATATATTTGTCATTTTGTATATCTGTTATGCAACATATGTTTCATTTTGTATATTTGTCATTTAATAAATGTATCATTTTATATATTTTTCTTTTGAATAATTGTAATTTTATATGTTTTTTAGTTTTCAAATTTGTCACTTTATAAATTGGTCATGTTACATAATTGTGATCTGTCATATATTTCATTAAATGAATGTTTAATGTTACATTTTTGTAATTCTACATACCTGTCATTTAACATATCTGTTATTCTGTATATTTGTAGTCTCAGGTATTTTTTGTTTGAAACATATTTGTCACTTTCCATGTTTTCCATTTCATATATTTGTAATTGTAAATATTTTCCAGTTTTTATGTTTGTCATAATACATTTTTGTCCTTTTCCATAATAGTCATTCCAAATATCTGTTATTTTATACATTTTTCATTCATATATTTTCCATTTTACGTACTTGTCCTTTTACATATTTGTCATTATATATATGTATGGTTTTTTATCTTTGTCATTTGACATATTTGTCAATTTACATAATCGTCATCTTATACATTCTTCATTACATATGTGTGTCCTTTTACAGATTTCCATTCAAAGTATTTGTCATATTTCATATTCATCATTTTATATATTTTTCATTTCACATATTTGTCACCATAAGTATTTTGCACCTTATATTTCCGTCAATTTAAATTTTTTTCATTTTACATATTAGTCACTTTATATGTTTTTGATTTCAGACATTTGGTAACTTTACATATTTGAAACTTTACTTGTTTGAAACGTTACATATTTTTCACCTTATAAACTTTTCATTTGAAATAATTTTCATTGGAGATATGTTTCACTTCTTATATTTGTCATTTCATATATTAGTCGATTTACATATTTGTAATTTTAGATCTCAGTCAGTTTACATATTTGTTATTTTATGTGTCATTCTACATTCTCTTTATGTCACTTCTTTGTTATTTTATACATTTGCCATTTTAAATAATTTTTTAATTTACATGTTTGTCATTTTACATATTTTTCACCTTGTATATTTTTAATTTTACATATTGTTTATTTTCTAGATTTTGTATTGACTTATTTGTCATTTGTTACACCTGTCAGTTTACATAGTTGTCATTTTATATACATTTCATGTTGTATATCTGTCATTTTTTATATTTGTCCTTCCATATATTTTTCATTTGATATATTTTTCAGTTGACATATTGTTTATCTTACATATTTTTCAGTTGATATATTTATCATTTCAAATATTTGTCACTGTATAAATTTTACATGTTTTATATTTGTCATTTTACGTATTTGTCATTTTATATGTTTTTCATTTTACATATTTGTCATTGTACATGTGCTTGTTCACATAGCTGTTATTTGGTATACATGTCCTTTTATATATATATTTGTCATTGGATGTATTTGTCATTTCATATTGCATACGATTTTCAGTTGTCTTTGGCTTGCTCCAGTTTTCCTAGCCTTGCTTTAGCTGTCGTGGCCTTTCTCCAGTTCTTTTGGGCTTGCTACAGCTGTCTTGGCATTGCTCCAGTTGTCTAGGCATTGCTCCAGTTGTCTTGGCCTTGCTCCAGTTGTCTTGGGCCCACGCCAGTTGTCTTGGGCTTGCTCCACTTGTCTTGGCCTTGCTCCATTTGTCTTGGCCCTGCTTCAGCTGTCTTTGGCCTCCTCCAGTTGTCTTGAGCTTGCTCCAGTTGTCTTGATCTTGTTCCAGTTTTCTTGGCCTTGCTCCAGTTGTCTTGGACTTTCTCCAATTTTATTGGGTTTGCTCCAGTTTTATTGGGCTTGCTCCAGTTGTCTTGGACTTTCTCCAATTTTATTGGGTTTGCTCCAGTTTTATTGGGCTTGCTCCAGTTGTCTTGGCCTTCCCCTAGTTTTTGTGGACTTGCTTCAGTTGTCTTGGGCTTCCTCTAGTTTTCTCGGGCTTGCTCCAGTTGACTTGGCCTTGCTCCAGTTGTTGTGGCCTTCCTCCAGTTGTTTTCGGCTTGTTCCTTGTTTCTTGGGCATGCTCCAGTTGTCGTGCCTTGGTTCAGGTTTGCTCTAGTTGTCTTGGGATTGCTCCAGCTGTCTTGGGCTTGCTCCAGGTTTCTTTGCCTAGTTCCAGTTGTCTTAGGCTTGGTCCAGTTGTATTGGGCTTGCACCAGTTGTCTTGGGCTTGCTCCAGTTGTCTTGGGCTTGCTCCAGGTTTCTTTGCCTAGTTCCAGTTGTCTTAGGCTTGGTCCAGTTGTATTGGGCTTGCACCAGTTGTCTTGGGCTTGCTCCAGTTGTCTTGGGCTTGCGTCAGTTGTATTGGGTTTGCTCCAGTTGTCTTGGCCTTGCTCCAGATGTCTTGGGCTTGCTCCAGTTGTCCTTGGCTTGCTCCACTCGTCTTGGCCTCGCTTCAGTTGTATCAGGCTTGCACCATTTGTCTTGGGATTGCTCCAATCGTCTTGGCTTTGCTCCATTTATCTTTAGCTTGCTGAATTTGTCTTTGGATTGCTTCAGTTTTCGTAGCCTTTCTCCAGCTGACTACGACTTGCTCCAATTGTCTGAGGTTTGCTCCAGTTGTCTAGGGCTTGCTCCTGTAGTCCTGGCCTGCTCCCAGTTTTCTTCAGCTTGCTCCAGTTGTCTTAAGCTTGCTCTAGTTTTCTTTGGCTTGCTCTAAATGTCTTGGGCTTGCTCAAGTTGTCTTGGCCCTGCTCCAGTTGTCTTGGGCTTGATCCAGCTGTCTGGCCTTGCTCCAGTTGTCTAAGACTTGCACCTGTTGTTTGGGCTTACTCCAGTTTCCTTGGGCTTGATCGAGTTGTCTTGGCATTGCTGCATTTGTCTTGGCCTTGCCGAAGGTGTTTTGGGCTTTCTCCAGGTGTCTTGGGATTGCTCCAGTTGTGTTGACCTTGGTCCAGTTTTCTTCGGCTTGCTCCAGTTGTCTTGGGCTTACTCCAGTTGTCTTGGGCTTGCTCCAATCGTCTTGGCCTTGCCCAGTTGTCCTAGGTTTGCTCCAGTTTTCTTGGGCTTGCCCCAGTTGTCTTGGGCTTGCTCCAGCTGTCTTGGACTTGCTCTAGCTGTCTTGGCCTTTCTCCAGTTGTATTGGGCTTGATCCAGCTCTCTTGGCCTTGCTCCAATTTTCTTGGCCCTTCTCAAGTTGTCTTGGACTTGCTCCAGTTTTCTTGGCCTTGCTCCAGGTGTCTTGGCCTTGCTCCAGGTTTTTTGGGCTTGCTCCAGGTATCTTGGGCTTGCTCTAGTTGTCTTGGTCTTGCTCCACTTGACTTGGGCCTGCTCTAGTTGTCTTGGCCGTGCTCCAGTTGTATCAGTCTTGCTCAAGTTATCTTGGGCTTGCTCTAGTGCTGTTGGGTTTCCTCACTTCGTCTTGGCCTTGCTCCCGTTTTCTAGGGCTTGCAAGAACTGCCTAGGCCTTGCTCCTGTTGTATTAGCCTTGCTCCAGTTGTCTTGGGCTTGCCCCAGTTGTCTTGGCCTTGCTCAAGTTGTCTTGGCCCTGCTCCAGTTGTCTTTGGCCTGCTTCAGTTGTCTTGGGCTTGATCTAGTTTTCTTAGGCTCACTCCAGTTTTCTTGGCCTTGCTCCTTTTTTCTTGGCCTTCGTCCAGTTGTCTTTGGCTTGCTCCAGTTGTCTTGGGCTTGCTCCAGCTATCTTGGCATTGCTCTAGCTGTCTTGGACATGCGTCTGTTGTCTTGGGCTTACTCCAGTTGTCCTGGCCTTGATCCAGTTGTCTTGACTTCGCTCCATGTGTTTTTGGCTTGCTCCAAGTGTCTTCCGCTTGCTCTAGTTGTCTTGGCCTTTCTCCAATTTTCTTGGGCTTGCTCCAGTTCTTTTGGGCTTTTTCCAGTTGTCTTGGGCTTGCTCCAGGCTTTTTTTGGCCTTGTTCCAGTTTTCATAGGCTTACCGGAGACGTATTGGGCTTGTCCAGTTGTATTGGACTTGCTCCAGTTGTCTTTGGCTTGCTCTAGTTGTATTCGCCTTGCTCCATTAGTCTTGGGCTTGCTCCATCTGTCTTGGCCTTGCCCTAGTTTTGTTGGGCTTGCTCCAGTTGTCTTGGGTTTGCGTCAGTTGTCTTGGGCTTGCTCCAGTTTCCTTTGCCTTGCTCCAGCTTTCTTGGCCTAGCTCCAGTTGTGTTGGGCTTGGCCCAGTTGTCTTGGGCTTGCTCCAGTTTTCTTCGGCTTCCTCCAGTTGTCTTAGCCTTGCTCCAGTTGTATCAGGCTTGCTCCAGCTATCTAGGGCTTGCTCCAATTGTCCTGGCTTTGCTCCAGTTTTACATGTCGTTCTCCAGTTTTCCTTGACTTGCTCTAGTTGTCTTAGACTTGCTCCAGCTATCTTGGACTTGCTCCAGTTGTTTGCGGCTTGCTCCAGTTGTCTTAGGCTTGCTCCAGTTGTCTTGGCTTTTCTCCAAATGTCTTCGGCTTGCTCCAGTTGTCTTGGGCTTGCCCCAGTTTTATTGCGCTTGCGCTAACTGTTGTAGGCTTCCTTGAGTTGTCTTGGCCCTGCTCCAGTTGTCTTGGGCTGGCTCCAGCTGTCTTGGGCTTGGTCAAGTCCTCATGGCCTTGCTCTTGTTGCCTTGGCCTTCCTCCAGTTGTCTTGGCCTTTCTCCAGATGTCTTAGGCCTCCTCTAGTTGTCTTGAGCTAACTCCAGTTGTCTTGGGCTTGCTCCAGTATTCTTGGCCTTGCTCCAGTTGTCTTGGCCTTGCTCCAGTTGACTTGGGCTTGCTCGAGTTGTATTGGGCTTGCTACAGTTGTCTTGTCCTTGCTCCAGTTGTCTTGGACCTGCTCCAGTTGTCTTGGGCTTGCTTCAGTTATTTTGGGCTTCCTCAAATTACCTCGTCCTTGCTCCAGTTGTCTTGGCCTTGCTACAGGTGGTTTGGGCTTTGCTCCAGGTGTCTTCGGCTTGCTCCAGTTGTCTCGGTCTTGCTTCAGTTTTCTTGGGCTTGGTCTAGTTTTCTTGGCCTTGCTCCAGTTGTCTTGGCCTTGCTACAGGTGGTTTGGGCTTTGCTCCAGGTGTCTTCGGCTTGCTCCAGTTGTCTCGGTCTTGCTTCAGTTTTCTTGGGCTTGGTCTAGTTTTCTTGGCCTTGCTCCAGTTGTCTTGGGCTTGCTCCAGTTGTCTTGGGCTTGCTCCAGTTGTCTTGGGATTGCTTTAATTGTCTTGGGCTTGCTTCAGTTGTCTTGGGCTTGCTCCAGTTGTATTGGCCTTTCTCCAGTTGTCTTGGAATTGCTCCAGTTGTCGTGTGCTTGCTCCAGTTGTCTTGGGCTTGCTCCAGTTGTATTGGCCTTTCTCCAGTTGTCTTGGAATTGCTCCAGTTGTCGTGTGCTTGCTCCAGTTGTCGTGGCCTTGCTCCTGTTGTCTTGAACTTGCTCCAGCTGTCTTTGGCTTCCTTCAGTTGTTTTGAGCTTGCTCCAGTTGTCTTGGCCTTGCTCCAGTTATTGTGGCCTTTCTCCAGTTTTCTTGGGCTTGCTCCAGCTGTCTTGGGCTCGCTTCAATTGTCTTGGCCTTTCTTCAAAGGTATCAGCTTTGCTCGAGTTGTCTTCAACTTGCCCCAGTTGTCTTGGGCCTGCTGTAGCTGTCTTGGGCTTCCTTGATTTGTCTTGGCCTTACTCCAGTTGTCTTGGGGTTGCTATAACTGTCTTGGCCTTGCTCCAGTTGTTTTTGCCTTGCTCCCGTTGTCTTGGTCTTCCTCAACTTGTCTTCACCTTGCTCCAGTTTTCTCATGCATGCTCAAGTTTTCTTGGGCTTGCTTCAGTTTGCTTTCCCTTTCTCCAGTCGTCTTGGCCCTGCTCCAGTTGTCTGCGGCATGCTCTAGTTGTCTTGGGCTTGTTGCAGTTGTCTTGGGAGGCTCCAGTTTTGTTGGCCGTGGTTTAGTTGTCTTGGACTAGCTTCATTTATCTTGGGCTTGCTCTATTTGTCATGGTCTTGCTACAGTTGTCTTGGCCTTGCTGCAGTTGTCTTGGCCTTGCTCCAGTTGTTTTTGGCTTGCTCCAGGTGTCTTGGGCTTGCTCCAGTTGTCTTGGCCTATCTCCAGTTTTTTTGGGCTTGCTCCAGTTTTCTAGGCCTTGCTCCAGTAGTCTTGGGCTAGCTCCACCTGTCTTTGCCTTGCCCTACTTGTGGTGGCGCTGCTCCAGTTGTCTTGGCCTTTCTCTAGTTCTCTTGGCCTTGCTCTAGTTGTCTTGGGCTTGCTCCAGTTGTCTTGGGTTTCCTCCAATTGTCTTGGGCTTTCTCCTCTTGTCTTGGGCTTGCTCCAATTTGATTGGCCTTGCTCCAGCTGTCTTGGGTTTGCTCCTGTTGTCTTGGGCTTGCTGCAGTTGTCTTGGAATTGCTCCAGTTGTCTTTGCCTTGCTTTAGTTGTCTTGGGCTTGTTTCAGTTGTCTTGGGCTTGCTGCAGTTGTCTTGGAATTGCTCCAGTTGTCTTTGCCTTGCTTTAGTTGTCTTGGGCTTGTTTCAGTTGTCTTGGGCTTGCTCCAGTTGTTTTGGCCTTGCTCCAATCATCTTGCGCTTGGTCCACTTGTCTTGGGCTTGCTCCAGTTGTCTTGGGTTTGCTGGAGCTTTCCTGGGCTTGCTCCAGTTGTCTTGGGCTTGCTCCAGTTGTCGTGGCCGTGCTCCAGTTGTCTTGGTCTTGCTCTGGGTTTTTTGGGCTTGCTGTAGGTGTATTGGCCTTGCTCCAATGATCTTTGGCTTGCTCCTGTTGTCTTTGGCCTTGCTCCAGTTGTCTTGGGCCTGTTCCAATTGTCTTGGGCTTGCTCCTGTTGTCTTGGGCTTGCTCCAATTTGATTGGCCTTGCTCCGACTGTCTTGGGCTTGCTCCAGTTGTCTTGGGCTTGCTCCAGGTGTATTGGCCATGCTCCAATGATCGTTGGCTTGCTCCTGTTGTCTTTGGCTTTCTCGAGTTGCCTTTGCCTTGCTTCAGCTGTCTTGGACTTGCTCCAGTTGTCTAGGGCTTGCTCCAGTTGTCTTGTGCTTGCTCTAGTTGTCTTGGGCTTGCTCCAGTTTTATTGGCGTTGCTTCAGTTTTCATGGCCTTGCTGTAGTTGTTTTGGGATTTCTCCAGGTCTCTGGGCTTGCTCCAGTTACCTTGGCCTTGCTCCAGTTTCCTTGTGCTTGATCCAGTTTTATTGGGCTTGCTCCAGTTGTCTTGGGCTTGCCTTAGTTGTCCTGGCCTGGTTATATATCTGTCGGTTTACATTTTTTTCATTTTACATATTTATCTCTTTACATTTTTGTCATCTTAAATACTTTGTGATTTTCTATATTTGTCACTTTACATCTTTTTCATCTTATGTATTTGTCATTTCACATATTATTCAGTTTACGTATCCATCATTTAATACATTTTGTCATTTGGTACGTTTTTAATTTACATATTTTTTCACTTTATAGATCTGTCATTTCACATACTTGTTATTTTATATATTTTAAATTTTATATATTTTTTATTCAGGATGTTTTTTATTTCATATATCTTTCACTTTACATATTTGTAACTCTTTTCATTGTTCATGTTACATAACTGTCATTTACGTATTTGTCATTTTATATATTTGTTGTTCTACACAGTTGCCATTTTAAACATGTTTCCTTCTATTCATCTGTCACTCTGTATATTTGTCATTTTATATATTTTTCATTACATATATTTTTCATTTGTAATACTTGCCATTTTATTTGGTTGTTATTTCATTTGTTTGTCATATAACATGTTTTTCATTTTCCTTACATGTCATTTTGTATATAGGTCAGTTTACATACCTGTAATTTTATATCTTTTTATTGTAAATATTTTTTATTTTATATATTTGTCATGTAATACGTTTGTAATTGAATAATTTGTCAATTTGAATAGGTGTCAAGTTTCAGATTTGTCATTTTACATAGTTTGATTTCATTTTTTTCATTTGATAAATTTAAAGTTTTTCCATGCTGGCCATTTCATATCTTTGTCATTTCATATATTCTGAATTTTACATATTAGTCATTTTGCATATTTGTCAATTGAATTTTTTTTCAGTCAACATATCTCTTATTTTGCGTATTCGAATTTTGACATATTTGCCATTTTACATTCTTGTCATTTTTCATATTTGTCATTTCATAGTCTCTTCATTGTACATATTTGTAATTTTACATATCTGTCACCTTACATATTTGTCACTTGAAATACTTTTTAATTGAGAAATTAGTTGAATTTACATATTTTTCATTCAATAAACATTTCATTGTCAATATATTTGTTGGTTTCCATATTTTTGGATTGAAATATTTTTCATTGTACCCATCTGTCATTTTGCATATACCTTATTTTATATATTTGTCAGTTTACACTGTTTAAAATTTTAATATGTATCATTGTTTGTTTTGGTCGATCGACATATTTTTCATTTAAAATGTTTGTCACGTCATATATTTTTTATTTCAGGCATTACTTAAATCTACATATTTTTCATTATATAAACGTTTCATTTTACACATTTGTCATTTGACACATTTGACATTTCATATACGTCTCATTTAATATATTTATCATTTTACATATTTTTAATTTTACGTATTTGTCATTTTATAAAATTTCCCTTTTCCACATTTTTCATTTGGTTCCCTTGTCATGTTAAAATTTGTCATTGGAAATATTTGTCACTTAATATATTTGTGGTTCAATATATTAGTCGATATACATATTTGTCATTTTACATACTAGTTTACTTACATATTCGTAATTTTACATGTCTGCCATTCTACATATTGTTCATATTACATAATTTTCATTTTATATGTTTGTAATTGGACATATTTTGTTATTTTCAATATTTGTCATTATACATATTTGTCATCTTATATCATTGTCATTTTACAAACGTTTTATTCTAGGAATTTTTGATTTGAAGTATTTGTCATTTCATATACCTTGTCATTTTATACATTTGTCACTTTATATATCTTTCATGTTAAATATCTGTCAAATTGTATATCCGTCATTCTATATATTTTTCATTTTACATATTCACCATGAAATAAGTTTTCTTCTTACAAATATTTCATTTAATATATTTGTCATTTGAAATATGTGTCACTCTATAAATTTCTCATGTTACTTATTTGTCATTTTACGTAACTGTCATTTTATATACTTGTCATTTCATATTACATACTTGTTTCAGTTGTCTTTGGCTTGCTCCAGTTTTCTTAGCCTTGCTCTACTTTGACTTGGCCTTACTCTAGTTGTCTTGGGGTTGCTAGAACTGTCTTGGCCTTGCTCCAGTCGTCTTGGCCTTGCGCCAGTTGTCTTGGCCTTCCTCCACTTGTCGTCGCCTTGATCCAGTTTTCTTGGGCCTGCTCAAGTTGTCTTGGGCTTGCTCCAGTTCGCTTGCCCTTCCTCCAGTCGTCTTGGCCCTGCTCCACTTGTCTGCGGCATGCTCCAGTTGTCTTGGGCTTGCTACAGTTGTCTTGGGAGGTTCCATTTTTGTTGGCCTTGGTCTAGTTGTCTTGGACTTGCTTCATTTGTCTTGGGCTTGCTCCATTTGTCTTGGTCTTGCTACAGTTGTCTTGGCCTTGCTGCAGTTGTCTTGGCCTTGCTCTAGTGGTTTTCGGCTTGCTCCAGGTGTCTTGGGCTTGCTCCAGTTGTCTTGGCCTTGCTCCAGTTTTTTGGGCTTGCTCCAGTTTTCTTGGCCTTGCTCCAGTAATCTTGGGCTTGCTCCATCTGTCTTGGCCTTGCCCTAGTTGTTTTGGCCTTTCTCCAGTTGTCTTGGCATTTCTCTAGTTCTCTTGGCCTTGCTCCAGTTGTCTTGGGCTTGCTCCAGTTGTCTTGGGCTTGCTCCAGTTGTCTTGGGCTTGCTCCTGTTGTCTTGGGCTTGCTCCAATTTTATTCGCCTTGCTCCAGCTGTCTTGGGCTTGCTCCAGTTGTCTTGGGCTTGCTTCAGTTGTCTTGGACTTGCTCCAGATGTCTTAGCCTTGCTCCAGTTGTCTTGGGCTTGTGTCAGTTGTCTAGGGCTTGCTCCAGTTGTCTTGGCCTTGCTCCAATTGTCTTGGGCTTGGTCCACTTGTCTTGGGCTTGCTCCAGTTGTCTTGGGCTTGCTCCAGCTTTCCTGGGCTTGCTCCAGTTGTCTTGGGCCTGCTCCACTCTTCATGGCCTTGCTCCAGCTGTCTTGGTCTTGCTCTAGTTGTTTTTGGCTTGCTCCAGGTGTATTGGCCTTGCTCCAATGATCGTTGGCTTGCTCCTGTTGTCTTTGGCTTTCTCCAGTTGCCTTTGCCTTGCTCCAGCTGTTTTGGACTTGCTCCAGTTGTCTAGGACTGGCTCCAGTTGTCTTGGGCTTGCTCTAGTTGTCTTGGGCTTGCTCCAGTTGTATTGGCCTTGCTCCAGTTTTCATGGCCTTGCTCTAGATGTTTTGGGATTTCTCCAGGTCTCCGGGCTTGCTCCAGTTACCTTGGCCTTGGTCCAGTTTTCTTGTGCTTGCTCCAGTTGTCTTGGGCTTGCTCCAGTTATCATGGGCCTGCCTTAGTTCTCCTGGCCTGGTTATATATTTGTCGTTTTACATCTTTGTCATTTTACATATTTATCTCTTTACATATTTGTCAGCTTAAATACTTTGTGATTTTCTATATTTGTCACTTTACATCTTTATCATTTTATGTATTTGTCATTTCACACATTACTCAGTTTACGTATCCATCATTTAATATATTTCTCATTTGGTACACTTTTCATTTACAAAAGTTTTCACTTTATAGATCTGTCATTTTACATACTTGTTATTTTATATATTTGTTATTTCATACGTTTGTCATTGAATAATTTGTCATTTTTAATAGGTGTCAATTTTCATATTAGTCATTTTACATATTTTCATTTTATTTTTTTCATTTGATACATTTAAGGTTTTTGGATGCTGGCCATTTCATATCTTTGTCGTTTCATGTATTCGGAATTTCAAACATTAGTAATTTTTCATATTTGTCATTTTAAATATTTGTTATTTTTCATGTTTGTCAATTGAAATATTTTTCAGTCAACATCTCCTATTTTGCGTATTCAAAATTTGACATATTTGCCATTTTACATGTTTGTCATTTTTCATATTTGTCATTTCATAGTCTCGTTATTTTACATATTTTTCATTTTACATATTTGTCACCTTACATATTTGTCACTCCAAATATTCTTTAATTCAGAGATTAGTTAAATTTACATATTTTTCTTTCAATAAAAATCTCACTTTCAATATCTGTCATTTTACGTATTTGACAAATTATATACTTGTCATTTTATACATTTATAATTTTACATGTATTTAATTTTACATATTGCTCTAGTTGTCTTCGGCTTGCTGGAGTCGCTTGGCGCTGCTCCCGTTGTCTTGGGCTTGCTCCAGTTGTTTTGGCCTTGCTCCAGTTGTCTTGGGCTTGTTCCAGTTGTCTTGGCCTTGCTCCGGTTGTCTTGGCATTGCTCCAGTTGGTTTGGGCCTGCTGCAGTTGTCTTCTGCTTGCTCACGTTGTCTAGGGCTTGGTCCAGTTTTCTTGGCCTTGCTCCAGTTGTCTTGAGCTTTATCCAGATGTCTTGAGCTTGCTGCAGATGTTTTGGGCGTGCTCTAGTTGTCTTGGCCTTGCTCCAGTTATCTTGGCCTTGCTCCAGTTGTCTTGGTCTTGCTATAGTTGTCTTGAGCTTGCCCCAGTTTTCTTGGCCTTGCTCCAGTTGTCTTGGCCTTCCTCCAATTTTTTTGGGCTTGCTCCAGTTGTCTTGATCTTGCTCCAGTTGTCTTAACCTTGCTCCAGTTGAATCAGGCTTGCTCCAGTTGTCTTGGGCATGCCCGAGTTGTCTTGAGCTTGCTCTAAGTGCCTTCGGTTTCCTCGATTTGTCCTGGCCTTGCTCAACTTGTCTTGGGCTTGCTACAACTGTCTTGGCCTTGCTTAAGTTGTCTTAGCCTTGCTCCAGTTGTCTTGGCCTTGCTCCAGTTGTCTTGGCCTTGCTTAAGTTGTCTTAGCCTTGCTCCAGTTGTCTTGGCCTTGCTCCAGTTGTCTTGGCCTTGCACCAGTTGTGTTGGGCCTGCTCCAGGTTGTCTTGGGCTTGCTTTAGTTGTCTTGGACTTGCTCCAGTTGTCTTGGCCCTGCTCTAATTATTTTTGGCCTGCTCCACCTGTCTTGGGCTTGCTCAATTTGACTTGGGCTTGCCCCAGTTTTAGTTTCCTTGCCCAAGTTGTCTTGGCCTTGCTCCAGTTGACTTGGTCTTGCTCCAGTTGTCTTTGGCTTGCTCCAGTTGTAGTGGGCTTGCTCCAGATGTCTTGGCCTTGCTTCACTTGTCTTGGCCTTGTGTCTTGGGCTTGCTCCAGTTGTCTTGGCCTTGCTCCAGTTTTCTTGGGCTTGCTCCAGTTGTCGTGGGCTTGCTCCAGCTTTCTTTGTCATACTCCAGACTGCTTGGACATGTTCCACTTGTCTTAGGCTTTCTCTAGTTGTATTAGGAGTGCCGCAGGTGTCTTGGGCTTGCTCCAGTTGTCGTGGGCTTGCTCCAGATGGCCTGGCCTTTCTCGACTTGTCTTAGGCTTGGTCCAGTTGATTTTGGCTTGTCCCAGTTGTCTTGGGCTTGCTCCAATTGTCTTTTTCTTGCTCGAGTTGTCTTGGCCCTGCTCCAGTTGTCGTGCACATGCTCTAGCTGTCTTGGCTTTGCTCCAGTTGTCTTCGCCTTGCTCCTGGTGTCTTGGCCTTACTCCAATTGTCATGTCCTTGCTCCAGTTGTCTTGGGCCTGCTCCAGTTGTTTTAAGCTTCCTCCAGTTTTCTTGGCCTTGCTCCAATTGTATTTGCCTTGCTCCAGTTGTCTTTGGGCCTGCTCAACTTGTCTTGGGCTTGCTCCAGTTATCTTGGGCTTGCTCTAGTTGTCTTGGTCTTGCTCAAGTTGTCCTGGTCTTGCTCCAGTTGTCTTGGGCTTGCTCCAGTTGTATTTGGCTTGCTACACTTCTCTTAGGCTTGCTCCATTCTTCTTGGTCTTGCCCCAGTTGTTTTGAGCTTGCTCCAGTTGTCTTGGGCTTGCTTGCGTTGTCTTGGACTGGATCCAGTTGTCTTGGACTTGCTCCAGTTGTCATCGCCAACTGGAGCTAGGCCAAGACAACTGGAGCAATACCAAGACAACTGGAGCAAGCCTAAGACAAGTGGAGCAAGCCCAAGACAACTGGAGCAAGGCCAAGAAAACTGGAGCAAGGCAGAGACCACGAGAGAAAGGCCAAGACAACTTGAGCAAGGTCAAGACAGCAGGAGCAAGGCCAAGACAACTGGAGCAAGGCCAAAACAACTGGAGCAGGACAAAGACAACTGGAGCAAGGCCAATACAACTGGGAAAGCCCAAGACAAGTCAAGAAATCCTAAGAAAGCTGGAGCAAGGCCAAGAGAACTGGAGCAAGCTCAAGACAACTGGAGCAAGCACAAGACAACTGGTGCAATGTTGACATGGTGTGCCCCTTGCCATGAGTGCCGTTGAGGGTACTTCCTTGTTCGACCACTGA